>CM056607.1:430980-560709 GCA_029721355.1 Tegillarca granosa | reverse complement strand
CAAAATGCTTAACATTTGAGGTGGGAATTTCTCACAAGAAAATATTACTTGAGTCTTACCTTAACACATGACAAAATTGTAAATATCATAAACATGACGAAATAAAAGTTACAAGTTGTCATTTAGAAATCTTTCTTAAACCTTGAATGGTTTTCAACCATTTGTATAACCAACTGTCACTCAAGTCATCATAAAAATATGTGTGTGGTGGGTTTTCCAAGGTATCTGGGTATTGTGAGTTTTACTCCCAATGTTTCTACTATTTTCCTGTCATTAATTGAATCTAATTGCATTATCAGACTTGCTGATGTAAACTATTAATCATAATAACCTTTATATGACAGTAATAAGTTGATTTAATTCAAAAATTTATGATATTTTCATAAAAATTCTTTATGTTCTAAATCTTAACCTAAAACATTCTGGTTGAATTATGATATGCTCACTAAACACTACAGGTAAGCATGGTCTTCAACATGGCAGTCAGCATGGCAGTTAGCATGGTGTTCCTTTAGTCATATATTTTTTAAGACTGATGCTGGATTTGCTGTATATTATTATTGGAAACAAGCTAAGCTGTAGAGATTTTAGTGTTTAGGAAACATATTATAAATGAACCTATATTTTTTTCACTTTTTTATTTCAGCTCACCTCATGTGTCAGGACCAGCAAAAGCCAGTAGACTTTGTAAAGCTGGATTTCTACACAGGTTTTATGAAATGGCACGATTAACAAAACAAATGAATCTTTTACACACAAAAAACTATCTTATGGCAAAAATGATGGCAAAAGACTACCAGAAAGCGAAAAAGGCATTCCGTGATCACTGTTATCAAATCAAAATTGGACATTGGGTTAGGAAACCACCAGAAGTTGATGGATTTGTCAAATAGATTCATTTGTCTGAACACCCATTAATACCTATGAGTGAGGGATGAAGGGATGAAGGCAATGCTATTTTTGAACCTGGACTTAAGTTTCCTGTGAAAGTATTTTTCTTATTAAAGCATTTTTGACAAAATTGCAGTGTCTGATTTCAATAATAGTAATCATACATGAATCACCTGAATTCAGGGATATTTAATATGGCATTATTTTGTGAACAGGTAATGAATTATTTAGTTTAGAATAGTAGTAATTTTAATTTTGTGAATCAATAAATACCAGTACATGTACTTAAAGCCTATACTTACTGCAGTTTAAAAATAAATAAGTTGCACTTTACAATATAGGTACATGTAGTTAAAAAAAATAAAAATAAAAAAAAACAAGATTGCCACATATACCAATATTTATCAACTGATGATAAATGGCTGTTTATCATACTTAAACAACAGTATTATTTCTGAAATGGATTGGTCATTGGCATAGTAATATCATTATTTAACACAATAAGTAGAGTACATCTAAGGTCTGAAATTTTAAAACCATGAAATATTAGTTTTAGGCCTTCTAGAAAAATATACTGCCTGACATAAAGAGCTAAAGGTTTATAGTGACATTGTGATTTTTTGGTCTGGCCTGTATACTAACTGGAAGGCTTATTGATTTCCCTTTGTTTCTGGTTTTCCACTGAGAAATGGCAAGAAGATATAAATATAGTAATTCATTCTCTCAGTTTGACGATGTGTCACAGAGATATAGTAATTCATTCTCTCAGTTTGACGATGTGTCACAGAGATATAGTAATTCATTCTCTCAGTTTGACGATGCGTCACAGAGATATAGTTATTCATTCTCTCAGTTTGACGATGTGTTAAGGTTTTCAGATTATTGCCAGAGTTGTTGCCCTTTGAAATTTTTCATTAATAATTTTTGTGTGGACTAGATCTCATTATTTCCACCAGAGACATATATTACATATAATATGTAATATATGTCTCTGTTTCCACTTTATAATTAATAAATCTCTGTAGAGATGATAAACATCATGCTTAGATAGATGTGCATTCTTTTTATCCTGTTAGGGAAAGATTATTTTTTAGGAGTTAAGTTTGTTGAATTTTTCATTTATTATTTTTATCCATATTAAATTTCTAATTTTTGCTTTGAATTTATTAACACCTAATGGGGACCATAAACATGATGTCTGTTTAATGATTTTGAGTTATGGTCTTTTCAGTCAGTTTTATTAGCTCACCTGGCCTAAAGATAATGTGAGCTTATGTAATGACATAGTGTGTGTCTATATGTCTGTGTGTGCATGTGTCTCTGCATGTGTAACACATGGCCGCTGTTACTATAAATAGCAAAAAGACATAAATAGCCATTGTTGAGTAATTTTTTAAGCATTTTTGTTCATATTTGGTGTGGAAAGTCCCTAAGTGGGGTAGACTAAAGTTTGTACCAGAGGACCCCGCCCGACATCCAAGATGGTCACTGTTACTATAAATAGCAAAAACACATAAATAGCCATTGTTGAGTCATTTTTTAACCGTTTTTGTTCAAATTTGAAATGTAGGGAGTAGATAGCGGGGCATTCAACATATATAACCGGTTTTTCTGATATATTTTTCATTGACCTGATTTTAACAAATTATGCAAATGAGGTGTAATATTTAATCAATTTTTTGAAAATCTTCTCCTCTGAAACCACTTGGCCAACTAGAACCATATTTGGTGTGGAAGGTCCCTAGGTGGGGTAGACTAAAGTTTGTACCAGACGACCCTGCCAGACATCCAAGATGGCCGCTGTTACTATAAACAGCAGAAACACATAAATAGCCATTGTTGAGTCATTTTTTAACCATTTTTGTTCAAATTTGAAATGTAGAGAATTTTTTTGTTGACTTGATTTTTACGAATTATGCAAATGAGGTGTAATATTTAATCAATTTTTTGAAAATCTTCTTCTCTGAAACCACTTGGCCAACTAGACCATATTTGGTGTGGAAGGTCCCTAGGTGGGGTAGACTTAAGTTTATACCAGACGACCCCGCCCGACATCCAAGATGGCCGCTGTTACTATATATATATATTATATATAAAATAGCCATTGTGGATCCATTCTAAGCTCAACTGGCTGAACCCAGCTGAGTTTATGGCATAGTGAAGCATGCCTGCATGTGTGTGTTGCAAAGTAGGCTTCATTGAAGCAAAAATGGTCATAAGCTCAATTTATTTCCCATCTTAAGCTGATGAACCAATTATGGTAACCACATCACATTGTCTTAAAGGCACCACAGTGGCTGTGTGGTCTTAAACATTCGATGTTACGAATCACAGCACCTTTCACCCCTGACATTGTGCATTAATGCCAAGTGGGCTAGCACTTCATCTTTGAAAGTTTGTCAGTTAACTTGCTGCTTGGTCGTGGTTTTCTCCTATAATCCAGTGTCCTCCACCATTTCCAAAATTGACAGTCTCCATATAAGTGAAATATTCTTGAGTTGAACGTTAAACAGCATTTCAATCAAAAACAAACATTGTCTTACATATGCAGCCAGTTGAGCATCACAGGCCCTATTGGGCCTCTTATTTGAAAATCTTCTCCTCTGAAACCACTTGGCCAACTAGAACCATATTTGGTGTGGAAGGTCCCTAGGTGGGGTAGACTAAGGTTTGTACCAGACGACCCCGCCCGACATCCAAGATGGTCACTGTTACTATAAATAGCAAAAACACATAAATAGCCATTGTTGAGTCATTTTTTAACCGTTTTTGTTCAAATTTGAAATGTAGGGAGTAGATAGCAGGGCATTCAACATATATAACTGTTTTTTTTTTAGATATTTTTCGTTGACCTGATTTTAACAAATTATGCAAATGAGGTGTAATATTTAATCAATTTTTTGAAAATCTTCTCCTCTGAAACCACCTGGCCAACTAGAACCATATTTGGTGTGGAAGGTCCCTAGGTGGGGAAGACTAAAGTTTGTACCAGACGACCCCGCCAGACATCCAAGATGGCCGCTGTTACTATAAACAGCAAAGACACATAAATAGCCATTGTTGAGTCATATTTTAACCGTTTTTGTTCAAATTTGAAATGTAGAGAGTAGAAAGCAGGGCATGCAACATATGTAACGGGTTTTTTGGGAAATTTTTTTGTTGACTTGATTTTTACGAATTATGCAAATGAGGTGTAATATTTAATCAATTTTTTGAAAATCTTTTTCTCTGAAACCACTTGGCCAACTAGACCATATTTGGTGTGGAAGGTCCCTAGGTGGGGTAGACTAAAGTTTATACCAGACGACCCCGCCCGACATCCAAGATGGCCACTGTTACTATAAATAGCAAAAACATAAATAGCCATTGTTCAGTCATTTTTTAACCGTTTTTGTTCAAATTTGAAATGTAGAGAGTAAATAGCGGGGCATTCAACATATGTAACGGGTTTTTTCAGAGAAATTTTTCGTTGACCTGATTTTAACGAATTATGCAAATGAGGTGTAATATTAAATCAATTTTTTGAAAATCTTCTCCTCTGAAACCACTTGGCCAACTAGAACCATATTTGAAAATGAATATTTTATAATAAATGGTGATTTTAATTTGGTTCAAAATCAGGAACTGGACACCTTTGGCTACCTTCATCACAATAATCCTAAAGCAAGAGATGTTATTATTAATATGAAGGAAGAATTTAATCTCATAGACCCCTTTAGGGAATTATATCCAGAGGAACGAAAATATACTTGGAGAAAAAGACAACCATTAAAACAAGGTAGACTCGACTTTTTTCTTGTATCAGAAAATTTTATGTCCAAAATCACAGACGTCAAAATCAATCCCAGCTATAGGTCTGACCACTCATCTGTCTGTTTATCATTAAAATTAAATGAATTTGTTAAAGGTAAAGGCCTTTGGAAGTTAAATAACTCCCTACTAGCAGATGCAAACTATGTAGATATAGTGAAAAAAAGCATAAGAGAGATTAATATACAATATATAGTTCCTGTTTATAACATTGAAAAAATTAATGAAATCAGCAATGATGATATACAATTTACTATTACAGATCAACAGTTTTTGGAGGTTGCTTTGCTTGAAATTAGGGGGAAAACCATATCATACTCATCTCATCGCAAAAAAATGTCTATTCAAAAAGAGAAACAGTTAATTAATGAACTTGCTAGACTAGAATCTGACCCTTTAACCAATATTAATGAAATTGATAATAAAAAGAAAGAATTAGAGGAATATCGTAGAGAAAAAATGAAAGGAACTCTGTTAAGGTCTAGGGCAAGGTGGGTAGAGGAAGGTGAAAAGCCAACAAAATATTTTTGTAGTCTTGAATCTAGAAATTTTGTTAGTAAGATAATTCCGAAAATTGTAAAGGACGACAACTCCATAATTACTGATCAAAAAGAAATCTTGGAAGAAACAAAACAATACTATTTTAATCTTTACAATAGAATTAATGATGAGTGCGATATGGACCTCAACAGTATACTTAAAGATATAAAAGATATAAATATTTTAACTGAGGATCAAAAGCAAAGTTTAGAGGGGGAATTAACCAATACAGAAATTCACTATGTTTTAAAAAAAATGAAAAATTTGAAAAGTCCTGGTTCAGATGGTTTCACATCTGAATTTTTTTAATTCTTTTATAACGACTTTGTAAGCTTTATAAGACGTTCTTTAAATGAGGGATTCCACAATGGAAAAATGTCAATTACACAACGTCAGGGTATTATTACATGTTTACCAAAAGGAGACAAGCCAAAGCAGTTTCTAAAAAATTGGCGACCAATAACTCTGTTGAATGTCATATATAAAATAGCATCTGGCTGTATAGCTGAAAGATTGAAAAGGGTATTACCATTTATTATTTCAGAAGACCAGATGGGATTTATCAGTGGCAGATATATAGGTGAAAATACTAGATTAATTTATGACTTAATGCAATATACAGAGGAAAAAAAATTACCAGGACTACTCTTAATGATTGATTTTGAAAAGGCCTTTGATTCAGTTTCTTGGGTTTATATTGATAAAGTGCTTAGTTTTTTTAATTTTGGTGAATCTTTTATAAAATGGATTAAAATATTTAGACAAGATATCATGTCAGCAGTGTTGCAAAATGGGTTTATTTCAGAATTTTTTAATATAACAAGAGGTTGTCGACAAGGGGACCCCATTTCACCATATGTCTTCTTAATGTGTGCTGAGATCCTGTCTGTTCTTCTGAAGAATAATAAAACTATCAAAGGTATTACAATTGGTGATGAAGAATTCAAACTGTCACTTTTTGCAGATGACACTACTGTCATATTGGATGGAACTGAATCATCCTTACGAGAAACTCTGCAAGTCTTAAATGACTTTGCATTGCTTTCTGGTTTAAAAATAAATAATAATAAAACAAGAGCAGTGTGGATTGGATGCAATAAATATAATGGTGAAACATTTAATCACCGTTTTAAATTAGATTGGAACCAAGGTCAGTTTACTTTGCTTGGTATAAATTTTTCAGTGGATTTGGACAGAATGATCAAATTAAATTATGATAGCAAATTACAAGAGATTGAAAAAAGCCTTAAACAATGTTCAAAAAGATTTTTAACTCCCATAGGTAGAATAACAGTATTGAAAACATTGATAATTTCTAAGTTAAACCATCTTTTTATTGCCATTCCAAATCCACCTGCAGAAATAATAACAAAAATTAATAAGATGTTTTATAACTTTATTTGGCAACACAAAAATGATCGTATAAAAAGAGAGTTAATTACACAGAGCTATGAAGCAGGAGGCTTAAAAATGATAGACATTACACATTTCATAGCATCACTCAAAATAACATGGATTAGGAGACTACTCCAAATTGAATCCAAATACAAAAAGTTATTTGAGATATCATATTCGAATATTGTTAATTTCCTAAAGTATGGAAATGACTATTTTAATAATATTAAAGGAAATTATAACAATGATTTTTGGAATAATGTTTTTGATGCCTGGAATTCCTTGTCTATGAGACAAACACCTGAAAATATAAATGATGTTAAAGATGTAAGTATCTGGTATAATAAGGATATCTGTATAGATAAAAGTCCAGTATTCTTCAAGTCTTGGTCTGATAGTGGCATACATTTCATAAAAGATTTAATTAATGAAGATGGTAATGTGATTTCATATGTAGAATTTACTAGAAAGTATGTTGCTGTCAGGTCAAACTTTATTGAATACCTTGGTTTGAAGTCCAGCATTGAATCTTATATTAAAAAGTTGAATATACAGAATTGTCAAGTTAACTTATTTCAGATCGATATGCCATATTTTTTCAGAATAATATTTAAAAGTAAAAAAGGAAGCAAGGATTTCTATAATGTTTTTAATCAAAAGAATATAAATATCATAAGTAAAGAAAAATGGAACTCCATTTTGGAAAAAAATATTGACTGGAAATCATTATATATTACCCCCTTTAAAAGCTGTAAAAATACTAAATTACAGTGGTTTCAATACAGGATTAACCAAAGAATAATTGCTACAAATGATCTTTTGTTCAAAATTAAATTAAGAGATAACAATCTCTGTTCCTTTTGTAACAATGCAGCTGAAAAAATAGAGCATCTTTTCTGGTATTGTGAGGTAATAAATAATTTTTGGATAGAAATAGAAGAATTTATTTTTATGAAAATAAACAAATACATTAATATATATAGGGAAAGCGCTATTTTTGGACTTACTAACAAAAAAGAGATATATGTACCTCAAAATTTTTTACTTTTAACTACCAGATATTACATATATAAGTGCAGAATTGATAAAAGAATACCAGATTTAGATACATGGAAAACCAGTCTGAAATATCAGTTTGAGATTGAAAAGATCATTGCTATTAAAAATAACATTTATGCTAAGTTTATAGATTTTTGGGACCCATGGATAAATATATTTGATTAATGATTTATGGTCTCCATCTGTTATGACTGTGGTGTTAGTACTGCAGAAGTGATAAAAAAAAATATACCATGCTCAGTTATAATGTACACACATGTGCATATACATGTATGTTCTATGATGCTAAACTATACCTATATAAAAATTTATATAATAATATGTATTTGAATTTCATAGGGGTTGGCACATGCACTTTACACACACACACACACACACACACACACACACACACCAAAAAACCAGACTACTATGAAAAGAAATAAAGTTGTAGTATAAATATACTGTATAATCATTGATATTTGTGGGGATTTGTTTTTGTCGTTTTCATTAAAATGATGATTAGTAGACATGATTACGGTGTCTTGGAAAAAATACAATATGATATTGTATGTGATAAATGTTATATTCCATTGATGTTGGTTTTAGTGGATGTGAGACCCTGGGGAAAAAAAAAAGCAAAATTAAATCCTTCACAAAAATTTATGATTTATATTTTTATAATTATATTAATATTATTATCGTTATAATACTGAATATGTTAAACTGTCCTTTTGTTACCAAGTGATCCCAGTGGCCCCAACCCTGGCACTTGGCAATCCCACATATTAAAGTCTGGGACAATAAAAATACAAATTACAAAAAAAAGAAAAAAAAAAAAAAAAAAAAAGAGTTTGTACAAATGGTGGCCCCTGGTCTATTTTTGGCCCCACCCCAGGGGTCCATATATCTGCAAATGCATATATGGCTTATAGTGGAAAATCAACTTTGAAAATCTTCTTCTCTGAAACCATGAAGCTTTAAGCTTTCATATTTGGCAGTTAATATCAGCTTGAGGCCCTTTACCAAGTTTGTACAAATGGTGGCCCTCGGTCCATTTTCGGCCCCACCCCAGGGGTCCATATATCTGCATATGTATATATGGCTTATAATGAGATATCAACTTTGAAAATCTTCTTCTCTGAAACCTTGAAGCTTTAAGCTTTCATATTTGGCAGTTAATATCAGCTTGAGGCCCTTTACCAAGTTTGTACAAATGGTGGCCCTCGGTCCATTTTCAGCCCCACCCAAGGGGTCCATATATCTGCATATGCATATATGGCTTATAATGGGATATCAAATTTGAAAATCTTCTTCTCTGAAACCATGAAGCCTTAAGCTTTCATATTTGGCAGGTAATATCAGCTTGAGGCCCTTTTCCAAGTTTGTACAAATGGTGGCCCCCGGTCCATTTTTGGCCCCACCCCAGGGGTCCATATATCTGCATATGCATATATGGCTTATAGTGGAAAATCAACTTTGAAAATATTCTTCTCTGAAACCATGAAGCCTTAAGCTTTCATATTTGGCAGTTAATATCATCTTGAGGCCCTTTACCAAGTTTGTACAAATGGTGGCCCCTGGTCCATTTTTGGCCCCACCCCAGGGGTTCATATATCTGCATATGCATATATTGGAAATCAAGTTTAAAAATTTTCCTCTCTGAAACTGTAAGGCATAATGCTTTTATATTTGGCATTTAATATCAGCTCAAGTCCCTTTACCAGGTTTGTACAAATGGTGGCCCCTGGGCCATTTTTGGTGCCACCCCAAAGGCCAATATATCTACATATGCATATATGGGAAATCAAATTTAAAAAACTTCTTCTCTGAAACTGTAAGGCTTATAGCTTTCACAATAAGCTCAAGTCCCTTTACCAGGTTTGTACAAATAAAGGCCTCTCTGCCATTTTTGGTCCCACCAAGGGGCGCATATATCTATATATACTTATATGGGAAGTCAAATTTAAAAATATTCTTTTCTGAAACTTTAAGGCCTACAGCTTTTATATTTAGCATTTCACATCAGCTCAAGTCCCTGTACCGAGTTTATATAAATGGAGGCACAAGAACCATTTTTGTCAGTTGAGCTCCACAGGCCCTTTTGGGCCTCTTGTTTAAGCGTTTTTGTTCAAATTTGAAATGTAGAGAGTAGATAGTGGGGCATTCAACATATGTAACGGGTTTTCAGAGAAATTTTTCGTTGACCTGATTTTAAGGAATTATGCAAATGAGGTGTAATATTTAATCAATTTTTTGAAAATCTTCTCCTCTGAAACCACTTGGCCAACTAGAACCATATTTGGTGTGGAAGGTCCCTAGGTAGGGTAGACTAAAGTTTGTACCAGACGACCCCTCCAGACATCCAAGATGGCCGCTGTTACTATAAATAGCAAAAACACATAAATAGCCATTGTTGAGTCATTTTTTAAGCGTTTTTGTTCAAATTTGAAATGTAGAGAGCAGATAGCGGGGCATTCAACATATGTAACGGGTTTTTTGAAAAATTTTTTGTTGACCTGATTTTTACGAATTATGCAAATGAGGTGTAATATTTAATCAATTTTTTGAAAATCTTCTTCTCTGAAACCACTTGGCCGACTAGACCATATTTGGTGTGGAAGGTCCCTAGGTGGGGTAGACTAAAGTTTGTACCAGACGACCCCGCCTGACATCCAAGATGGCCACTGTTACTATAAATAGCAAAAACACATAAATAGCCATTGTTGAGTCATTTTTTAACCGTTTTTGTTCAAATTTGAAATGTAGAGAGTAGATAGCGGGGCATTCAACATATATAACGGGTTTTTCTGAGAAATTTTTCGTTGACTAAATTTTTACGAAATATGCAAATGAGGTGTAATATTTAATCAATTCTTTGAAAATCTTCTCCTCTGAAACCACTTGGCCAACTAGAACCATATTTGGTGTGGAGAATCCCTAGGTGGGGTAGACTAAAGTTTGTACCAGACAACCCTGCCCGACATCAAAGATGACCGCTGTTACTATAAATAGAAAAAAACACTAAAATGGTCATTGTGGATCCATTTTTCAACTCAGATGAGCTATTGCTATCCATCTTCGTCCGTCGTGCGTCGTCCGTCATGCGTCGTGCGTCGTCCGTCGTGCGTAAACTTTTTACATTTTAATCTTCTCCTCCAAAACCACTGGGCCAAATTTAGTGAAACTTGGTAACCATCATGCCTGGGTAAAGCCCTTTCAGATTTGCACAAATAAAGGAGTTATGTCCCCTTGGGGCCCCACAAGGGGGGAAATAGTGAAAAACTTTAAAAATCTTCTCCTCTGAATCTACAAGAGATATACCTTAGTTATTTCATTTATAACATCCTTAGGTCATCTATTTTCAGATTCGCACAAATGGTAGCCATGGGGCTCAAAATGGGGAAATTGTAAGGCACTGAGTGGGGAAATTGCTAAAAATTATATATTTGTCACTATATCTTGGAAACTATTAACTTTTTGTATAGGCATGTATATTAGAATATTGTAGGTATTGACATGACGATCATTTTGATATATGATTCAAGGTCATATGTTCAAAGGTCAAGGTCACAGCTGTAAAAGAAGACTTAAATTGCTAATTGTCTTGAAAACTATTAACTTTTTGTATAGGCATGTATATTAGAATATTGTGGGTATTGACATGACAATCATTTTGATATATGGTTCAAGGTCATATGTTCAAAGGTCAAGGTCACAGCTGCAGAAGAAGACTTATATTGCTAATTATCTTGAAAACTATTAACTTTTTGTATAGGCATGTATATTAGAATATTGTAGGTATTGCGACAACGATCATTTTGATATATGGTTCAAGGTCATATGTTGAAAGGTCAAGGTCACAGCTTCAAAAGAAGACTTAAATTGCTAAATATCTTGAAAACTATTTACTTTTTGTATAGGTATGTATATTAGAATATTGTGGGTATTGCGACAAAGATCATTTTGATATATGGTTCAAGGTCATATGTTGAAAGTTCAAGGTCACAGCTGCAAAATAAGACTTAAATTGCTAATTATCTTGAAAACTATTAACTTTTCGTATAGGCATGTTTATTAGAATATTGTAGGTATTGCGACAACAATCATTTTGATATATGGTTCATAGTCATATGTTGAAAGTTCAAGGTCACAGCTGCAAAATAAGACTTAAATTGCTAATTATCTTGAAAACTATTAACTTTTGTATAGGCATGTTTATTAGAATATTGCAGGTATTGCGACAACGGTCATTTTGATATATGGTTCAAGGTCGTATGTTGAAAGGTCAAGGTCACAGCTGCAAAAGAAGACTTTAATTGCTAATTATCTTGAAAACTATTAACTTTTTGTATAGGCATGTATATCAGAATATTGCAGGTATTGTGAATATGTAATACATATACCAGTTAAATTTTGATGTGCCAGATGTGCACATTTCGGAAATTAATTCCTCATCAGTGACACTAAGACCGAAAAGTTTGATACATAAAAAATATATAAACCAAACAGTTGAAAAAAATGAATCTAAAGTTTCAAACTGATATAAATCCAAATCCAGCTAAGGAATGCTTTGCATGAGGGAACAAACCTTAGTTTTAAATCAATCTCAAATTTTAGACGACTGAAAATTTTGCTAAAAGGTACATTTTCTGACAGCACAAAGTACTGCCTACTGAGTTATAGATACCCTCGGGGAGTTTTACTCCACCAGCAGCGGTACCCGCTCAGGGGTAGTAAATATATAATACATATACCAGTTAAATTTTGATGTGCCAGATGTGCACATTTCGGAAATTAATTCCTCATCAGTGACACTAAGGACAACGATCATTTTGATATATGGTTCAAGGTCGTATGTTGAAAGGTTAAGGTTACAGCTTCAGAAGAAGACTTCAATTGCTAATTATCTTGAAAACTATTAACTTTTTGTATAGGCATGTATATTAGAATATTGAAGGTATTGAGACAAAGATCATTTTGATATATGGTTCAAGGTCGTATGTTGAAAGGTCAAGGTTACAGCTTCAGAAGAAGACTTAAATTGCTAATTATCTTGAAAACTATTAACTTTTTGTATAGGCATGTTTATTAGAATATTGAAGGTATTGAGACAAAGATCATTTTGATATTGGTTCAAGCTCACATGTGCAAAATAAGACTTAAATTGTTAATTATCTTGAAAACTATTAACTTTTCGTATAGGCATGTTTATTAGAATATTGTAGGTATTGCGACAACGATCATTTTGATGTATGGTTCATAGTCATATGTTGAAAGTTCAAGGTCACAGCTGCAAAATAAGACTTAAATTGCTAATTATCTTGAAAACTTTTAACTTTTTGTATAGGCATGTTTATTAGAATATTGAAGGTATTGCGACAAAGATCATTTTGATATATGGTTCAAGGTCATATGTTGAAAGTTCAAGTTCACAGCTGCAAAATAAGACTTAAATTGCTAATTATCTTGAAAACTATTAACTTTTCATATAGGCATGTTTATTAGAATATTGTAGGTATTGCGACAACGATCATTTTGATATATGGTTCATAGTCATATGTTGAAAGTTCAAGGTCACAGCTGCAAAATAAGACTTAAATTGCTAATTATCTTGAAAACTATTAACTTTTTGTATAGGCATGTTTATTAGAATATTGTAGGTATTGCGACAACAATCATTTTGATATATGGTTTAAGGTTATATGTTCAAAGCTCAAGATCATATCAACATAGAAATACTAAAATTATTAATTATCTTTTAAAGTTTCTGTACTTAATATATTGTCTATTGCACTTTGCAAACAATATTGGAAATATCTTCAGGTGAGCGTTAAGGCCCATCGGCCTCTTGTTTATTTATTTATTTATTTATTTATTTATTTATTTATTAGCTTAACTAAGCTGAAAGCTGAGATGAGCTATTGCTGTACATCATCGTGCATCATGCATCATCCGTTGTGCCTAAACTTAGTGAAACTTGGTTACCATCTTGCCTGGGTGAAGGCCTTCAGATTTGCACAAATGAAGGAGTTATGTCCCCTTTGGGCATCATAAAAGGGGGGAAATAGTGAAAAACTTTCTCCTCTGAATCTACAAGAGATATATCTTAGTTGTTTTATCTATAACAGCCTTAGGTCATCTAGTTTCAGATTTGCACAAATGGTAGCCATGGGGGCTCAAAATGGGGAAATGGCAAGGCACTTAGTGGGGAAATTGCTAAAAATTATATATTTGTCAATATATCCTGAAAACTATTAACTTTTTATATAGGCATGTCTATTAAAATGTTTTAGGTATGGATATAATGATCATTTTGATATATGGCTAAAGGTCATTAGTTCAAATTTCAAGGTCACGGCTGCAAAGGAAGACTGAAATTGTTTATTATTGTGATAACTAATAACTTTTTGTATAGGCATGTATATTAGAAAATTGTAGGTATTGACATGTCGATCATTTTGGTATATGGTTCAAGATCAAACATTGAAAAGGTCAAGGTCTTAGCAGCATTTGTTAATTATCTTGAAAATTATAAATCTTTGGTAAAGGCATGTATAGAATATTGTCAGTAGTGATATGATGATCATTTTCATATATACTTCAAGGTCAAAGTTTCAAAGGTCAAGTTCACAGCTGCATATGATAGCTTAAATCGTTAATAATCTATTATCTTTCTTTATAGGCATATATATTATAATATTGTAGGTATTGATATGACAATCATTTTGATATATGTCTCGAGGTCATAGGTACAAAGGTCAAGGTCATACCTGTATAAGAAGACTGAAATTTTGAATTATCATAAAAACTATTAACTTTTTTTAAAGGCATTTATAAAAGAATATTGTAGGTATTAATATGATGATAATTTTGAAATATGGTTTAAGGTCATAGGTTCAAAGGTTAAGGTCATAGCTGCATAACAATACTATAAATTTTTAATGATTTGGAAATTATCCATTGTACTTTAGTTACTACATGCGTTTTAGTTTCTAATAAATGAAATGTTACTAGATATTTCTGATTAAATATTGTGGCAGTTCTAAACTTGAGAAAATTTTGAGTGTCTGTAATTAATACATTGTATATTGCTCATTGCAAACAATTGTTTAAATATATATTCATGTGAGCGTTAAGGTCCACGGGCCTCTTGTTTATTTATTTATTATGTAAACAAAATCAATCAATAGGCCGGTCCCTTTACAATTGTTGGAATAAAGAAGTCGGTACAATATAGCAGGAATGCCTGCCTGGGTGACGTATTTCCCACTAAAACGCATTACTATAGAATCGGCTTGCAGGCTCAGCTGATAACTGTTTATCAAGATGGTCAGTTATTTTACTTCGTACATAGGTGTTGGATTATGCAGAGTGGGAAAATGGTGTTCCCGCCCGAGTTTATTTGCTGTCACTAATATTGAGACGAAAATGTAAAAAGTTTACACGCTAAAATCTGCACAAATGTGATTCTAGCCTATGCTGTAAAAAAAAATGTGATCGAAAACTTTCTCATTGGACCATTTAATAACCAAGGCCCTGTTGTATGTGATTCGCAAGGTCAGACAAAAAACTTTTCAATCCCTTGCTATCCAAGTGTTTGCTAATTGTTTTCAAAGCGACGTAATGCAACAGTATATTATTGTAATTTATCTAAAATTCACGGTATGTCTGCAAATACTTGTAAATTATTGTAACCATTATACTATTCACTAGAAAAAGTTATACTTTGTAATTCATTTTTATCATTTTTACAAAACACCTTTTTCTGAGTAGATCTGAACCCCCAAAAGTAGTCTTTTCTGGTCCAAGACTGAAATAGATTAAAATCCCGTACACCGCTTACGTGTAAACATACATTACAATGGAAGTTAAAGCAATAATTGCAATTTATAGCTAAACAGATCAATGGTTACAAATTTACATCCGATTGTTGTGTTCTATAAATCTCTGTTAAAGACCAAGTAATAGCAATTAAATGACTCATGCAAAAAAATAATCCTTGCTTAAGCAAATGTTACCAGTTACTCATGCGAAAGTTTCCGTGTGCTCACTCAAAAGGAACAGCTTCAAGCATTTATACAAGTAGTCCGATTTTCTTTTGAATGCCTGACGGCTGTCTGTATGGTCAGAACAATTTCTATATCAAAAACCCGGGATTTTCCGATACTATCTGGTGTCAGAAGGACCCCACTTCATTTTGCTTTGGACTAAAAATATTGGTAGAAATGTAGAAAAATCACTAAGCTTAATCGAAAGGTCAATGATTCGTCTTCCAAAATATTTAAAGATGCCATCGCTGATGGATTTAGATTCAGATCAGTTTCTTCGATGTTGATAATGACCGACATCGTCTTTCATTTACAAAACAAGATTTCCTGGTCTCGCGAAACTCTCGCATTCAAATATTTTGGAAGAAAAATTACTCACCTGTCGATCAAGGCTGGTAATTTTTCTACATTTCTACTAATACTTTCAGTCTGAAGCAAAATGAAGTGGTGCCACTTCCGACGGGAAATCCCGGGTTTTTTATATAGAAATGTTCTGACCCTACACACAGCCGTTAGGCATAAAGTGTATTAGGATTAGATGAAATTCGGACTTTTATACAGGATCTATAGGAACAGCTTCGAGAAAGGGTTTTGGAAACAGCTTTAAACATCAAAACAGGATCTTTTGCATGTTTTGAACCGAGTTTTAATGGCAGATTTGATCAGTGAGTTTGAACGGTAACTAACACAGCTTTGAACATTCAGACCGAGTCTTTAGCAGCAGCTTTAAACATTCAGACCTTCTTTAGCAGCAGCCTTAAACATTCAGACCGTCTTTAGCAGCAGCTCCAAGCATTTAGACAGAATCTATACAAGCAAACTTAAAACATTTTAAGCAGGGTCTTCAGCAACAGTTTTGAGCTTATAGACAGGTCTCTAGCAGCAGTTTTTAAAACTAAAACTGTCTACAGAAGCAACAATGAGCATTCAGACACGGTCCTTATAGGCAACTGTTCCAGGGTTTATAATTTTAGCCCGTCCACAAGTGAGAGGCCTGCAGCTTTTCAGACAGATTTGTAATACTTCATAAATTCTGTAACATGTGCAATAGACATTTTATGACAAGCTCTGACTTGGCCGCTCTGAGAAATTTAATTTTTGATATGGCTTTTGAGTATTTATAGTCCTAGGAGCAGGATAAGACTGGGCATTTTTTTTAGAAGTTATCCAGGGGATTAAAATTTTATGCAAGTCAACAAGTGCAAGATCCGTTTCAGACGGAACTGATATGTTGTATGTTCAGATGGAAATCATTTTACTTTTGAAATGTGGGTAGGTATGATATTGACGCTCCTTTGAGGATTTTACACAAGCTTTTAGTAGCGACTCTGAACATTTTTCTATGGATAGTTAACACCGTTGGTAAAGTCCTGGATTGAGAAAAGTTATTTTACATCTTCACGTTTTCGAAATTGAGAGAGATAAATCTCTAAAACAAAATTCACAGGAACCAGTGTTAAATGGTACCTGTAACCAAATTTTTTTATCACAATTGTTTTATATATTATTTAAATATAACAATATTGAAAACTGCATCAAAATTAGTGACAAAATAAAAAAGTTATAGCGGTTTGAAATCCACATTTTGTAACTTTCTCTTTATCGAACAGTGAAAAGCATCGTTTTGAGTTATAAACGTGTGACGTCATTGCAGTATTAGAAGTAGTGTCTAACATAATAGACAGTAGTAACAATGATGATATACTGACGTATGTAGAAGAAAGTAACGACTCTGACATGTACCTATTTATGTCAAATAGTTCGTAATTATTTGGGGAAGCAGTAGACAATCTTATAAGTGATGAATTTGGAGTGTAACCGTTATTTATTCGAACCAGAAACAGACGAATCTGATGAAAATATTGAGTCGAGTATCGACCTACTCAAGAAATGTGACTGCATTTGGTTGCATAGCTGTTGAAAATACTTGACGAGTGTTAACTTGTCAATAACACGAAAATTGAATATATCTTTGACTTTTTAAAGAAAATAAACTATTTTAAGAAGTCGGACTGGACAGACTCGGGAATTACAATAAGTTGCTTAGATATAACAAAAAATACGCTATTAGTTTTAACTTGTCAAATACACGAAAAATTGATTTTATCGTCGACATTTTAAAATGAATTAAATATCAAAAACTGGACAGACTACAGGATGAATATTATGGAACTTACTTTGGTGCCATGTGCTGATTTTGAATTTTATTAAAATAATGCATTCAAAATTCAAAATTTTGAATGCATTATTTTAATAAAAATTCAAAATCAGCACATGACAGTGGCACCGGCTAAAATCAATACATAAAAATTCAATCGCCTATGCTTTTTTGTGCAGTGTTTATTGACAGTTGAAATTAAATGACCGTGATGTAGAAAACTTTTAATAGTCTGGCGGCATCACATTTCCTTGATAATTGGAAGATGTTCACACAATTAAAGTTTGTAACATAGTTTTTTTAACTGTCCGATGGCTAAATAATGCTGGGGTAATTAAAAAGAAAAAAAAAACAAGATATTCCATCTCAAATTATTTTACGCGAAATATATAATAAATGTTTAAAATGAAATGACTAGGATTTTAGAATGAGACCATATTTAAAAAAAAGAGATAATATAATAATAATAATTTTATGGATTGGTATATACAGAGTAAAGAATTTAAGAATAATACAGCTAAATGTATGCTCAAGGAAAAGTGAAAACTAAAATCTAAAATCAAATGCTGTAAGTAGATCAATAAACATATTTTAATAGACTATTCTGGTCGTCAATTTTTAATTTTCAATTTTGCCTAAAAGTTATATTTTATTATTATTATTATTATTATTATTGACATGAAAACTAAGGAAAAATTTCTTTCTTACTTTTTAAAATCTAAAAATGAATTATCCATTTTTCTGGAGTGAAATCTTTATACTGTACATGACAAATAACGTTTACCAAACAAAAATATTTTACTTTACTCCAACTGTAAACCGGTAAATATATTATTGTATATTACAGGACGTAAGATAACTTTATCAACCTGCAAATCAATTTTGCAAATTATAAGTGACATCCTGTTGTGGGGAGTGAGTCTGAATCTGAGGAATGTGTCTAATAAACAAAAGGATTAATAATAATCGTTATTATCGGTACATGTCAAACGGATGTTAATTCCACTTCATTAAATAGTTTTCTCGTAATATAATCATAAAAAGTTAAACTACGAGTTCGTATTTGACTTATTTTAGTAGTTGGTAAATAATATTCTGTAGAGGTGTTACTGGTATGACGTCAGAACACGGTAGCCTCGATATCGACCTTTTTGATTTGGATTTCTAGAGATGTATTAGAAAATCATCGATATCTATTTTATTATCGAATTGAATTTTATGGAATTTTTGCTACAGGCATATTTAAGTACGACGAATAAAACTGAAAATCGTTACAGGTACCTTTTAAGTCTCGTTGATAGATTGATCTCAAGGGCCGGTTAATAGTTTATAATGCTTATCATCGCCTAGGTTAGAATCCTCAGGATACATCCTATTGCGAGAAAGTTTGTCAGCTTACATGCTGAGGTTCAGTGTTTTCTCCAGACATCCCGGTTTTTGCCTCCATTTTCAAACTGGCCACCTCAATATACTAAGCAAATAAAAAATATTCTTAAGGGTATTAAACGCCATTATGCTATATCATACTGTAATTCATAACCCAACCCCATCCTTCCAACAAGTATGACCTTGATATGTAGAGGAATGATCCTTCACACAATGCGATATTATAACAGATAAAACCATAAAATCAAGATCATAAATCATGACGAATTATGTTGGAAACATTATACTGTATATAAATTTATAACTTGGATTGACATGCATAGTGGATTTTATTGGTGACATACAAACTTTCATCAACAGCATATAAAAATATAGAAGAAAGGTAGAAATTTTAAAATCTAGAAGAAAGGTAGAGATTTTATTAACTTTAAGTCCCTCTTAAATGACCTACAAAACTGCTCCAATCTCGACAACAAATTAATTACACATATAACAACTGTTTTAAATGTGTTTTTATTGTTTTAATTTTTAACTTTCAATCCAAAATACAAAATAAGGTGGTTTAAAAATAAAAACTTCGGCACCTTATATTTAGAACTAATTGACATAATACAAAACAAGGTAAAAACAAGAAAAAAGACAATACATTTAACTGATGAAAACTTGGCTGTTTATCCAGAATTGTAACTTGTCCGTTTGCAATAATGTAAGTACAAAACTAAACAGGTACATTATATAGGGTAGGTAAGGAAGGAGGAAGAATTTGAATTACTAACATGAAAGATTAAAACATCATTTGTTTTTCAAACCCTAAATCCAATCTACAGAAAACTCTTAGCATAGATAAATTAAGTACATTGTTGGTCAATGAATTCCATACATTAATGTCTCAAGTTTTTCATATTCAGTAGATAAATTTAAAAGTCACTAAGATGGCGGACTTACCATTTCTTTCCTGAAGATTCAAGAATCCCTGGATACAATTTTTCTTATTCAAACATTATTCATTTACAACACTAATATTAAAGCATTTGCATGAACAAGTATTATCTTCAATTTTCTCTGGCCATTTTTTTAAGTTGGTGTGTTTATTTGATTTAAAGTAATATTATTTCCTTCTAATTCATAAAACTACAAAGTCTCCACTCTTAATCAATATCTGTCTTCATAAAAGATACTTTACTTTTAAACCACTGTCCAATTCTACAATTCATTGAAATATACACACGATCATTCTCTTATGACAGCATCATACAACATAGAACATCATCTCACTTCTATGTTGGAGATATTTTCAATAAAGGGATTCACTATACGATAATTAATCCTTGTAGACAGTAATAGCTGCATCTGTTTGGTAAGGTCACATGGACAACAAATATTTATATACAAGAAGAAATATATAAGAGAATTCTTTGTAAAGATTCAATTTTATCTACTGAATGAATTAAATCAATTAAATCATTTCTTCATTATGTAACTGTATAGTTTACATATATACAACATCCACTTCCAAAAAATACAAGATGTTAAACCATACTATGTGTATACAATATTTATAATTCTGTGTTATATTTTCCTCCACTGATTCAATTGTTAAATATATATGTCATCTAAGACAATGAAGTTGATAAATCTTACTGAGGGGTTAATGGAAAATTAAAATAATTAGATATTTGAAGAATGTCAGATTTTATGAGATTAGTAAAAGAGGTATTGTCTAGCTGGGTGCTCTGTATTATCTATACCAAACATGGATTTCATTAATATATTATAACAAAAGATATGTAAAATGTATTTAACCTTATCAGTACTTTAAACCTTCATTATGTTTAAAAAATCAATTAAAACAAAAGTTTTTTTTATTTTGCTAGTAAATATCTCTAGCAAGTTTTATTTGCAGCTAGTAACTATGGAAAAGATTTGTATAAGGTTAAAAGTAAAATGGGGCAATTACAATGTGAGTATGAATATATATGGAGGCAAAAAAGTCATAACTCACTGTACTTCTTAGTGATTGATATATACAAACAAAACAAATACAACACTGCTCTAAAAAAGGGAGCTTTCTGTTCAGGCTTAATGAATACAACTTGTGATATCAATAACAAAGAAATTGTTTCTAGTTGAATGCAGTAATAAATTACATGTGTGTTGTGTAACTGTATTATAAATTACACCATTTTATAAACAATCACTGATTTACCTCCACTGATAAATGGGCAATATTGACTTAAATAATAATTATCTTTTATAACAGAAGATTTTAGTAACTTGAAGAATTACTCTGAATTTGTACTTAAAAAGTTTTTTATTTTGTTTAAATAATAGTAATTTAAAAAAACAATAATTTCCATTTAATATCACAAAAACACATAAATATATATAAATAATATATATAGATATATGTTTTATATTTAAAAATCTGTGCAACAACAGTAAATGATTAATTTTCTTCCCCCAAAAAATAAACTACTAACAGGTGAACTATTGCCACCCGGGTTGTTAACAAAGTCCTCATTTACAGCCATCACTAAGGAGATCCAGAATTGTTAACTAACATGTCCTTAATATACATGACACTTCCTTTATATTAATTTATGAACTGATGATTTTTTTTGTAAATTTTAAATTAAATATAATAATAGTTAACTACACATAGACACATATTAAGACGCTGTTTGTTCCTGTGCATGAGAAGAAGTTGAATCTTGTGGTTTCATTACATCTGGCAGTTCAGGCGGACTGGATAATGGTGTTATTTCCAAGCCTTCAAATTCACCATCTGTAAAATAAATAATCAAATTTAAATGCATTTTAAATCACTGACTTTGCCAATTATGTCTTCTTCACCAACTAAAATATCATAGGTATTATTTATTATATACAATGAATGGCCAATACAAAAAAGTTATTTATACCTTAAAAACATGCATGATAATAGCCAAAGCAACCAAGGAAAAACAAAACAACATGGCCAAGAACAACAATGGATGCTCACCTGTGTCACCCAGGCATTATTACTACAGGTACTTATTTTTGATACAAAGAAATAGTATATCTTAAGTAGTTTAAAACATAATAAATAAGTGTTTGTGATTATTTCAACTGGAAATACTTAAAAATACTTATACTACAGAATTCGCAACAGCTGTGAAACACATGTATCACAGAAAAAAAATGAAAAATAAAAAGTTCTTGCATTTTCTACATTAGATAGAAGACCTCAGTCGTAATATGCCGGAAGTGGGACGGTCAAAAGTAGTGCATATAAAACTTAAAGTACTTTTTCTATTCTCCCTGCCTAGTCAACACATGTTGTCAAGACTTGTTCTGTAATAATACAATATTGAAAGCTGCAGAGATGTGCTTAAAATTAATATCAACTGGACTGAGCTAGGTACTATATCTTTGACATAAGAAGGTATGTTAAGATGAACACTTCCTGGAGGGAAAATCCCACACGTGCTTTTCACAGGTAAGAAAAACACTTCAAATCTGTGAAAAAATGAATCAGACAAGTATCTCAATTTTCCCAATTTTTCAAAAGGGGAAAAGTTAAGTAGTCAGAAGACATAGGTCTCATCATACGTAGTTTGAGGTAAGTTGACCAACTGATAGGATGAAAAGTAGCCCTTTTAAGGCCAAAATTGCCAAATTCCCTTTGTACCGTCATGGAAACTGAATGATTGCTTCATCATATAGATGGCCATTTTGGTTATTCAAATATGACAGAATGAATGCCCTGATACTCCTGATTTAAAAATTATGCATATGTATAGCTTCCTAGTAGAATTTTTAGATGCTGGCACTGTAAGTAAGATTGTAGCTGTAATTTTGGGCATTTCTCATCTTAATTTCACGACTGACGTCTTCTACTTGAGGTGTTTTTTTTTTTTTACATTCAAAGGGCCCTAACTCCTGTAAAATTTCACACAGCATAGATGTACATTTTATGACATGCACATCTTCATATGATCCTGATCATGCATGTCAAATTTGAAACAATATAACACAAAAGTTTCATTCAAATTGTTCAAAGCATTTTTGAGTTATTATACAACATGCAGAAAAATGCCTTAAATATGACAATTAAAGTCCCATAACTCGGCAGTGACAAAAAAAAGGAATCTCAAAAACAAAAGGGTGCTTTCTGTCATGGATAAAAATATAACACAAAAGAGCCATTAAAATAGTTTAAAGGAAGTTTCAGTTATTGTACAACATGCAAAAAAATGCCTAAAATTTGACAATTAAAGGCCAATAACTCCGCAACGAGAAAACATACCAATCTCAAAAACGAAAGAGAGCTTTCTGCCTTAGATACAAACATTTCACATAAGTTTCATTAAAATTGCTCAAAACATTCTTGAGTTAGTGTACGACGTGTGGACATACGGACAGATGGACTGCGCCATACAATAATATGTCCCGTCATAGACGGGCGTATAAAAATCAATAAAAATGATACGAAAATCGACATATAATTAAAATTGGTCGGAGTACATCAGTTAAACATCAGACATTTTTCTTAAGAAATTAGGCAGTGATGTTTTTAATTGATTTCATTGGATGAGAAAAATGAGGAATCTCTCTGATCAACCCATGTTATGGGAATTTCCAAAAATGTCAATCAGCTGTCTTAGCCAACAAACAGCACATAAGTTGAGAATCACATTATAAATTTTATGTAAATAGCTACATACCTTCTTGTCTTATAGCTAAACCAACAGTTGCAGGTGCTTGTGCTCTTGCTGTTGCAAATGTAAACCCATAATCTCCTAATGTTTTATTGTCATCTAATGGCTACAAACAATAAATAATCATCAGTATAATTTGGAAATTTTCAACACAACAAAATTTCGTTATTTCAGAATGGCAAACTTTACTGATACGTTACACAACATACTAAAACAAACAAGAGGCCCATAGGCCTTAACACTCACCTGAGGATTTGACCCAAATTATTTGCAAAGTACAACAGACAGAAACAGTAATTACAGAAACCATACAAATGTTCCCAAGTTTGGAACCTACTGTCACAATACTTTATAACAAATATCTGTTCTCAGTTAGAATTAGGGTTAGAGGAATGATTTTTTTCTGAAATGTACACATATGGCACATCAAAAAAACATAACCCATAAAATTAATTACAAAAATACAAGGTGAAATATAAAATAAAACTTAACAAATCCCAGACCAAACCAACCCAAATCTGTGGTTTTTTGATATTTTTTAAAATTATATTACAATATATATGTAATTTTGAGAACTCAGTTTAATTTTACCTCTTAGCCCTAGTCATAACTTATTATTCATATCAAGATGTCAGCTTGATGGAACAAGAAGAGGCCCAAATATGGCAGTATCACTCACCTGGAACACCTTTAATTTTGTTTTTGGCTTTTTTTTTTTTAAATATATCCAATTATTTAAATGTAGACAAACTCACTATCAATATTGGATAATCCTTATTTTCTAATATTTCAAGAACTATTTATCATAAATTTCCTTTTAATTGGTCATGTATTTTCAGGTAGGAAGATTTTCAATTGTAGGCTAAAATACACCTTATTTGAATAGTATTTATTGCCAAATGAGAAATTGTACAGAAAAACCAGTTATATATTTTATTCCCCAACAACTTTTTTGTATGTTCTAAATTTATGAATCCATAATGGCCATTTTTACCCAGTGACCATCCAACACTTTGTTGGCCATGGAGCGGGGGATAACTGAAGTACATAATCCATAGTCTATCAAAATTTCAATATTGAGGGTTTGACAATGATTCAAAGAAAACTTAGATAGAAACCCATAGAAAATTAACATGCCTGATCATCCTTATATAGTTTCTGATCTTCTGGTCTGATCTTTAGAATTCCTTCTACAATTCTTTTGACTTCATGTACTGTTGTTGACTCCTTTGCATCTGTGAAGATAGTGACCTTCTTCCTTCTAATCATGAGAAACACGTCCTACAAGTAGATTATCAATATAAAAAAAACCTGGTTCAAATGCTATCTGATAACTAATTTTTTCTTTAAAAGCCTAATCCTGTTATGTTACCAAAAATTGATTGAAATAACAACTAAAATAGTACTAAATTCTGATAATTTCATAAAACAACCTCCCAAACTGATGACCCTCTAAACAGGATTTGACAGGTTTCAGTTTACACAGGTTTAACCAAGAAAATTTTGCCCCTTAAGATTATGAAAGAATATACAGACATTGAGCCACTTAGAAGTTATCCATGCAATGTTTATGCAATGTCCAATGTCCAGAGTCTATTTTAGTAAGATTGACAGTTGTACATGAATTCAGCATTTTTATTTTTCATAGTTTGAAATAAATGAAAATAAAATTGTGTTTAGCTGTTAAGTTACCACTTCCCATTCATGACCTGTGACTGCATCTCTCTCTCTCTCCTTTTTCTCTCTTGGGAGATAAACTTTGGTCAAATTAATGATGCTGGTAAATGTGGCATTTGTAAGTTAATTAAAATCCATTAGCACTCCATATGTCACTTTATAATATACAGTAACAACCTAAAGCAATGGTTGGATGTAAAATTAACATTTCCAAGGCTCATCATGGTGCTTTGGTTCAGTCTGTTACTGTTTTTCTTAACATTATTAAAGGTTTTCTAACCTTTAATTTTTTTTAAAATTAATACTTTTGAATTACTAATCAATAAACTTTGCAGTTTGCTGTGTTATGCTGTAACATTGTCTCAAAGGTGATTTTGATCTATCAAATGTCTAATTACAAATACCAATGTGCAACTAGTTTTAACTATTTCCCATATTCAGAGCCAACACCTACTTGTCCAACAAAATTTATATCAATTAGCTGTACTGCGTGTTGATTGGTCATTACGATCATTGCTGTTTATGTTGGATTGTTCATTAAAACCAATACTTAAAAATCGATTGTTTTACTCACTTTATTAACTACTCTTCTGTACCAATTGGAAGTACAAGTTAACTTTACAAAATGCATGTCTTTCTGATTTTGGTAATCAATTTTTTTTAATGGAACATTTTAATGAAACAAAACCTTGTATGTTTTATCTGATTGATAACAAACTGATAAACTATCTCACAATTTTGTTTATTTTTTTAATACAACTTGAGATAAAAGAACTATTTCCCCAGGCTTAAGATTAGTGATGTCGCAATTGCAGATGATCGATTTTTGGTTGTTAGATATAGAATCGATCATCACTGACATTGATTAGTTTCCGGATTGTAGTAAAGTCTGTTTCCTTTCTAGTTCTTTCTACGAAAAACAACAATGGCAGATAGCGATTGGATAATTTATCCGTATCCAGACATTTTACACCAGTGAGATGCTTTGGCCAATGTCACTCTGTCAGGGCAAGGAGCTACCTGTCCTTTAACTTACAATCACTAATCAAGAACACTTGGCTTTCACAATATAAGTATTTATATTCAGCCATCTTAGTTACTGAATACTGATGTACAATTACTAAGTAATTCGGATAATTAATCAATTAATTAATTGATTATGACTCTCTGATTATCGATTATTAAGTTTTGTCTGATTGGACATCACTACTTAAAATAGAATTTTTTTTTCCTGGAGAAAACATGGCCACTATCCAGAATTCACAGAGTTTGGATTATCAGAGTTTTGACAGGATTTCAGTTTTCTATGGTTCACTTTCCATTGATTATGCTTTAACTTAATTATTATCTGGCATAAAAGAAAAAGAGCTTCATTTGCATTGATCTTCATTATATTTGAAAACAATCAGTCATTTAGATTTGTAAATAAGGAAATCTTTTGACAAACCACGGGACTTAATGAATTAGTATGAAAAAGTAAACTTAATATTCATAATCTCTGTGAACTTAAGTTTTAAGGTTATCAGATACTGGAATTTACCAACTGCTAAAAGTGCAACAACTCTAAATAGATGACAGGATTGGGGTCTTTGACAGCAAAATATTTGACAGAACTAAAAGACCATTGATTAAAACATTCAATTTTATCTGTGTCTGACTTGAGGTCATCTTCATTCTTTACCAATTCTGTCAAAAATGTTTATAATGATGAAATCACGATTTTCACTGCCATTCTCAATTTAAAAATGGATTATACATAACAATAATTGGTGAAAAACTGAAACTATAAACACTTGAAATTTCCGAAAATACTAATTATTCCAATTATTTTCATCTATGGCACGCTGTGGTGATTACTCTCTCGGTCATCTGTTGATCTGATCATGCACATTTTTCACGTAAACTGTTAAACGCCGGCCTTGGTAACAACGCTGGGGTAGAATTAACCAACTTTGATCACAATCATTAAGACATTATACAAAGAAAGACACTTTAGAATTGAAGATTAACTTAAAATCAGTATGTTATGAATAATTGTTTATAAAAATAACTCTATAAAAGCAAAAAATTCACTGTAACTATTTCCTTGCTTACCATCATGGAAGTCTATCATGGAGTCAACAGTACGAAGCGCCCTCTACAGTTGTACCTTTGTAATTTTTTTTACTTTTGCGTTTTAAAGAGGGGTGATTTTCTATAGATTTACCAACTAATTTTTATTACTTGTAAAAAACTAATTATTAGTGATGTTGGCAATACTTGATTTATACCGGTTAGGTAGTCGATAGAATTCCATCAAAGCCGAAAATAATTATGATTCATAATGACCGAACAATGCTAACAATGACAAGGGCCATAACTCTAACTCATTAAATACTGAATTTAAACTCATTGATGTTACAAAAACCGGGCAAAATAATAATAATAATAATAATAATAATAATAATAATAACTATTCTACATTAAAAATACACGTCGTTCCGCCAGCTTCAGTCAAAATTTTCCTAATTTTTTAAAAAACTTTTTCGTATCTGAGACGCGGACAGATGAAACGTTAGGGAATTAACAGTAAGTTAATTAAAAAAAAAATTAAATCATTTAAAAAGAATTCGATCAAATTTAATCTTCTAGTTTAATCATTTTATTTTAGACAAAAATAATTTCATACTGCCATGCAGAAAAAAGAAAACTGAAAAAAACACCATGATCCATACTCACGGAAGCCCCGGCCTTAAAAGAACCGTGATTGAAAATAAACAAAACAAGACACAGAAAAAATTCCGGTTATTGGTTAGTTTAAGCAATATTTTATTAAAGAAAATATCATAACATTACATTTAAATAATATATATAAATCTAATAAGCAAAAGGATTCAGAAACAATGGCCGTGACTTTCCGTGATGATAGTCCATTCTATAAATCCGTCTCCCATAATTTGAAAAATACATTTGTAGACCGACATAACACTTATATACAGCAGTACACATAATACACAAAAATAGCACTTGCATGTGTTACTTTACAATATATATTAACAATTGTAATTAAAAGTAAATGAAAAGAAATATGTTCAGGAAAACCTTTTTGTATCAATTATAAAATCTTGGACTTATAAATATCGAAGTGTTTTCTTCATCAGATAAATTTGAATCACCAAATAATAGTAATTTTTGAATAAAAGTATGGTTGTTTAACAGAGCTAGAAGGACATTTCTTTGCCGAGTGAAATAAGGGCATTGAAAAAAATAATGACTGGTGGCTCAACCATACCACAGGCACAAGCTGGATTAGAAATAATGTTTTTTGGAAAACGGATGGCGATTTAAAGCACTACACTGCATTCTCAGCCGTGCATTGAGTATCTGACCTTTACGATTGCATTTTAAATAAAATTAAGGCACTATTTGTATATTCTTATTTAAAAATGCTTAAAATCTGGATATAGAGGTATTTCTTATGTTTTCTGGAATATCGTTCCAATCTCTAACAACTGAAGGTAAAAAGGAGTCGAAGTAAGATTTGGTTTTGCAGTGTATAGATAACAAATTGTCACTGTTGATGTCTAATATTGTAAGAATGTACTTCAAAATTAATTTATTGATTATCGGTTATTGGTTAAAGGGATTATTGAACATTTCTCAAGCGCCAGCCGATTACCTGCATATCTGCATATGCATAATCTTACAAAAATGATAAAAATCATTATTAATAATAATAATAATATAATAATAATAACCTTCAATGGTTCTGTGTTATTTTAGAGGGTAATATTCTATTTACTGAAAATGTTAGCTCTGAAATTCACAAAAGGAACCGTTAACTCACCCGACCACCCCACTCACCATTTCAAGTCTACTTTTAAACAAAGAAACAAGTATCACGCACTTCGTTGCTTTATTGTTTAGTGAACAAGGCAGTGGAAGTAATAAAATCCCTTTCAATATTATTATTTTTGAAAGAAATGAAATCAGTTTTCATGATAAATATACATGTAGATATAAATATCTGGTTTTCAACAAGGGTTCAGATTATTTTGTCACACATCAAGACAAGGCAATCTATCTCTTCATAACTCCAAATTTGGAGACCTTGTGAATGTCATCTATCCTAGAGAGAATTAAACAAAAGATAGGACTGATTCTGCTTCAAATTCTGCTTCATATTTGGATTAATACCTCAGTTATGTCACTCACAAAATGCTACATTCGAAGCTATATGACAAACGATGTCTTCATTTTTTCTATTGTCAATTTTCCGTTTCTATCCCGGCCAGCAAAATACCTAATTCTGCAGCTTAAGGTGTGTTGGTTTTACAGTGAATACGGTATCCGGGTGGATCTTGTTCCCATTACAGGAACTTAATACAACAAAGCAAGATCTGTTGACTCAGGAATATTGCAAACTTAGGCTTCTTAAGGCCCTTAAAAGTTACAACAACAACAACAACAATTATTATTTATTTATTTATTTATTTATTTATTTATTTATTTATTTATTTATTTATTTATGTGTCACATATTAATCTTCATGTTAAAATATACAATTATCTACATATAAAACAATATTTATATCCAGCCACTATTATGACTTACGAGACACAATAAAAGCGGAAAAGTTCACATAAATCATTAGTTAAGATAAAGTACCTTGTAAAAATTACACATCATTTAACAGTTAAAAAAACTATAAAAGCTATATAACATGAAATAAGATGCTGTTAAAAAGAACATAACGCATAAAAACATTATAATAATATAATGCTGATATTATTGATAAATACGATAACGCTATATCTAAAATTATCCTAGATATATTTGACGTTCTTCAGTTTCTTGCCGTTTCTTTCATTCTCGATTTTGATTTGACAATCAGCGGGTCACGATAACTGACTAGACAGGATGTGCTTACCCTTCCGGAGCAACCAGGCTCACGTTTCTGGGGAAGTTTATGTGTATAACTTAATTTGTCAGTTTTCATAGATTTGGACCGTGACCTGAACATGACACCAGTATATTGTTTTTGGTATCTATTTTTATTGTTATGATAAGAAAACTAAATAATACAATACCAGAAATATATTAAAACGCTACACAGTTTAAAAGAGAAGTGATACATATAATTTAAAAATAAACGATTTAATTTACACACCGTAATGTAAGAAACTAACATGTTTAAAAAAGTATAAAAAAATAAAGTAAACTAACATAGACTATCATGTTAAAACATTAAATGTTGTAAAATAAAAAGTGATATCAAGCGATACAAAATATGTTTTGGAGGGTTCATGGTTGACAAAGATTTTTAAAAAAAATTGTATTTGACATGTCCGTCTAAAATCTATGAATGTCTTTACTTTAAATAGCAAAAACTTGTGAATAAACATTACGGGTCATTTTTGTACCAAATTTGTTAAATTTAAAAAAAAATAGATGATATATATTTTAGCCGGGATTTAACATAAATAATAGGGTTGTCTGTTCACGGTTTGTTGGCTCAATATTTACACAAAATGCAAATAGGGTGTATATTTAGTCTAAGTCTTCGAAATCTTCTCTGAAAGTGAACTGAAACGATTTTTTATGGAAGATGTTTGTTAGTAATGATTAAAATTGTATCAGACATATCAGTCTAATATCCTAGATGGCCGTCATTACTTATAAATTGTTATTACAAGTATTTATGTAACAGTTTTGCTTAAATTTGAAAAGTAGACAATAGATCCAAGACAGAGAATTAAACATATGATCTATATAACTGGCTTTTCTGTACATTTTTTTCTTTGCTTAGTATTTAAATTATATCCAAATAACCTAAATATTTGCAATCTTTTTCTATAAAATTACTATTGAAACGAAATTTGGCAAGGAAGGTCCTTGGGTGATAAAAACTAATCAAAGTACTAGAAGTACTATTAGCATGGCTCCATTAAACTGCATGAATTTATGAATTTGATAATGTACATGTAATAGATTTCTTAAAACAAGAGGCCTAAAAAGGTTTTGTATCCCTTAGTCCGGAATTCTTACACAGCCATGCCAGACACAATTATAATACAAATCAGCCAAAAGACTTTTTCTTTCAAATTGGCCAAGTTGTTGTAGAAAGAGTTTGAAAGGCTCGACAAAATAAGATTTGTTAAAAAAGAAATTTCTCAAAAACAACATTACATTTATTAAATGTTTATGTTTCCTTTATTATATAAAATCTATATAAAATTTTATTTGATTATGAATTTTCCCACTACGTATAATTTCAACAGTACCAAAAGTACTTTTTTTACGTTTATTTTTGGCTTTTGACCAGACAACATCTGGTTCCAAATATACTGGACCGGACGACATAAGCCGGGTTTTTGCTGAACTATCAATGAGCCCGACTAAAAACTGTAATAATACGAAATCAAAATAAACACCGATCTATAAAAAACTAAAAACCTTTAAATGGTCATTAAAGGTTCTTTTATGTACCGAATGTTGTTTTTAGTTTAGTTTTTTTAATATAATGCAGAAGAGTAATTACAGTAATGACAGACTAGTCCACACTTTAGATGAACTTAATAATTTAAGCATTGCATACTAGTATTTTAATCGACAAAAACTCTGTTGTCATGTTTATTACTTTCAATAACACAGTTTGGAGGACATATATGTTGTCATGTTTATTACTTTCAATAACACAGTTTGGAGGACATATATGTTGTCATGTTTATTACTTTCAATAACACAGTTTGGAGGACATATATGTTGTCATGTTTATTACTTTCAATAACACAGTTTGGAGGACATATATGTTGTCATGTTTATTACTTTCAATAACACAGTTTGGAGGGCATATATGTTGTCATGTTTATTACTTTCAATAACACAGTTTGGAGGACATATATGTTGTCATGTTTATTACTTTCAATAACACAGTTTGGAGGACATATATGTTGTCATGTTTATTACTTTCAATAACACAGTTTGGAGGGCATATATGTTGTCATGTTTATTACTTTCAATAACACAGTTTGGAGGACATATATGTTGTCATGTTTATTACTTTCAATAACACAGTTTGAAGGACATATATGTTGTCATGTTTATTACTTTCAATAACACAGTTTGGAGGACATATATGTTGTCATGTTTATTACTTTCAATAACACAGTTTGGAGGACATATATGTTGTCATGTTTATTACTTTCAATAACACAGTTTGGAGGACATATATGTTGTCATGTTTATTACTTTCAGTAACACAGTTTGGAGGACATATATGTTGTCATGTTTATTACTTTCAGTAACACAGTTTGGAGGACATATATGTTGTCATGTTTATTACTTTCAATAACACAGTTTGGAGGACATATATGTTGTCATGTTTATTACTTTCAATAACACAGTTTGGAGGACATATATGTTGTCATGTTTATTACTTTCAATAACACAGTTTGGAGGACATATATGTTGTCATGTTTATTACTTTCAATAACACAGTTTGGAGGACATATATGTTGTCATGTTTATTACTTTCAGTAACACAGTTTGGAGGGCATATATGTTGTCATGTTTATTACTTTCAATAACATAGTTTGGAGGACATATATGTTGTCATGTTTATTACTTTCAATAACACAGTTTGGAGGGCATATATGTTGTCATGTTTATTACTTTCAATAACATAGTTTGGAGGACATATATGTTGTCATGTTTATTACTTTCAATAACACAGTTTGGAGGACATATATGTTGTCATGTTTATTACTTTCAATAACACAGTTTGGAGGACATATATGTTGTCATGTTTATTACTTTCAGTAACACAGTTTGGAGGACATATATGTTGTCATGTTTATTACTTTCAGTAACACAGTTTGGAGGACATATATGTTGTCATGTTTATTACTTTCAATAACACAGTTTGGAGGACATATATGTTGTCATGTTTATTACTTTCAATAACACAGTCAGTTTGGAGGACATATATGTTGTCATGTTTATTACTTTCAATAACACAGTTTGGAGGACATATATGTTGTCATGTTTATTACTTTCAGTAACACAGTTTGGAGGACATATATGTTGTCATGTTTATTACTTTCAATAACACAGTTTGGAGGACATATATGTTGTCATGTTTATTACTTTCAATAACACAGTTTGGAGGACATATATGTTGTCATGTTTATTACTTTCAGTAACACAGTTTGGAGGACATATATGTTGTCATGTTTATTACTTTCAATAACACAGTCAGTTTGGAGGACATATATGTTGTCATGTTTATTACTTTCAATAACACAGTCAGTTTGGAGGACATATATTTTATTAAATGTCTTATTAGGTTACAGATCTCAATCATGAAATAACAGCCAGTTTTTTGTCATACTACTATTGTTATGTACCCATGTTACAATAATTTTTGAGTTACATCAGGAATTTGATACTTTTTTAAATCAGAAGAATTCAAACATTTTTTCTATACTAACTTTATGACCCAAATGCAAATTGTGACAAGTTTAGCAAACATTTTGGTTCCATGGCAACCACATAGAAAGTTGTGAAATTTTACCTCAAAATGGACCATTTTCAGAGAATCAGATAGTCAACAAACCCCGAACTTCATATAATGGCACACATTGTTCCTGAATTCTCACCTTGGCAAAATTGCAAAGTGCTATCTATTAACAAATTTAATTGAGCAGGGTCTAAGTAAAGACCCCTGAGTTTTTTATATGCACTACTTTTGACCGTCCCACATCCGGCCTTATCACGACTGAGGTCTGCTACCTTATGCCTCGTGTATTTTGAATGACATTTTTTTGGTCCGTTTCTTCTTTTTTCTTCTTTCTTTCTTTCTTTCTTTTTCTTCTTCTTCTCCTGATGATGATGATGATGATGATGATGACGATTATTATTATTATTATTGACTGTTAACTTGTCTCTAGCTGATTCCTTTTTTATTTTAAAAAAAAAATTATGAAAATTTCACATTATTTATCAATGTACTTAGATGACATATGGTTTACAGGTTAATTATAATGGCAGCACACCATAGAGATATCGACGCTGCAGTAAGATAAAATTACTTCCTGTTAAACAGGAAGTTGTCAAATGTTTTCAGTAATGATTGTCATGTTTTGATATGTATTTATAATGACAGAATATCATCGAGATATCAAGGTTAAAGTAAAATGAATTTATATAAAATTTTTACATAATCTGTGGATATATTTCGAAGAATTTTTTTATGGACTATTTCCTATAGCAGAATATTATAAAGATATCAAGCGGCAGTAAGACGAATCTGATTAAGTGTTTGTATATATCACAACATACAATGATATGGTCACCTTAGCTTAAAAAGATCACATAGCCTCAGAATGAGTTTAGTGGAGTAATGAAGCTTTAAGCCTGTCCAGATTCTTTCCACTAATATCGAGGCAGACAGTTCTGGGGTGGAGAAAACCAGAGTGCCCTGATACATATCGATTTTGGCAAGCGAAACGATATACTTCCTACTTTCATAAGTAGTTCTATAATATTGGAATTGTATAATAATATCAACATAGCTTTTATACCTAATCGTTTCTTATTTAAAAAGTTGTCAATTTTTGGCGTAATTATATTACTATTTTGTAAAAATGGTTTATAAGGCAATGCTCATAGCAGAATTTAATTTCGTAAAAATATCACTGCTAACATCCTTTATTGTTTAATAATCAATTAATCATTTTAAACCTTTGACAAATAGTGTTCCTGTACAATAATTAACTGTAGGACTTGCCAGTTGTTTCAGGTTAAAGCTACAACATTTAATATCTACAGCAATGGATATTTATCTTTTATCTTATTCTCTATTAACATTGTATTTAAAATGATACTCATTATACTTCAACCATCATTCAATAAAAAATTTATAAATTTTATAAACTAGCTGCTGATAAATCTCACGAGGGTTGACAATGTCTTAACAATTGAGTTACTACAGATGGAACACATGAGGAAAATTTGATAATTTTAAGATTACCAATGGCAAAATGTAAATTGGCAAAGACCTTTGTTAGAATTATTGCTATTAGAATGTTTACACCTCCACATTTTATCACATAATCGTGCTATCAAGGGGAATTTCATACATTTGGGGGAGGGGGTTAATCACATTTCTCTTGATTGTTGAATATTTCCACGTCTGATGCTCAGAACTTTCAGTACTTTGGTTGTGTTTATCCTCATTGCGTGCATCAAAGATAATTTTTCACATATTTTTTACGCCCTCGTGGCATCCATTAAAGTATGTTTTGCGTATGTATTGGCTCATAAAAATAACAGAATCATATGCAATTCCAATCTCGACTATTATATATATATAAACAAAAATGTAAATTTATATCAATGTATGTACTTTCATATAGTGTTTTAAACATGAAATAGTTCCCTTTTGGACTTTATGTAACAGTTAAACTTGTTTCAAGTGTTTCCGCTTTTCACATTTTTTCCTTAGTTTCAGTGATTATGTGTTCTACATGTTGATTTAACATATGAATAATATATTATTATTCTAAATGTTATAAAACTTAGAACATGAAACAAGTACCGCCTAACATTGCGTAGTATTTGTTTTTTGCTTTCGGAATTGACGCCAATTTGACAGGAAAATACAAATTGTGCGTTTACATATCAAATGACCAGCAGACGAGAAACAATCACATGGTATATAAAAGAAAACCATTGGGTCAGTCTGTATTTTTATGCAATCTGTTTACATAAAATCATCAATTAGTGAATTATAAACATTCAACTCGGTAATATTTTAATTAAATCATACTTCAGACAAGCTTCTAAAAACGGGACAGGAGAGATTCTTCAGTTTAATCCAGACCTAATCATTCTTCAAACGACATTTTCAAACGAACTTCTACAAACGGGACAAGAGAATTTCTTCAATTTAATCCAGGACTTTATGCATTTTTTGTGGAACTCTAAAGAAACAAAATAAACATTAACGTTTTATTATATAATAATTTTAACATTTATTAACTGATAACAACGTGATACTAGTTAGCTAGTTTGTCGTTTGTCGTCTGTTGTGCGTCTTTCGTTAACTTTTTACGATTTAATCATGTTTTCTAAATCCACTGGGCCAAATTTGATGAAACTAATTGTTATCATGCCTGAAAAAAGGGTCTTTCAGATTTGCACAAATGAAGGCGCTATGTCAACTTGGGATCTCATAAGAGTTTCAAATAGTAAAAATCTTAAATATCGTCCCTTTAAATCTCGGACATTCCGTATATAGACTTCTTAGAACACTTACTGTAGAATTTGCACAGAAGCTCAAAAAGGGAAATAGCAAGGTACTAAGTCAATATATCTGAAAAACTATAATTTCATTAGTATAGATATGTGTATAATAAATATTGTAGGCATTGATCATTTTGATATCTTATGTTAAAGTCATGGGTTCAAGGATTAAGGTCAAAAATAAAGTATAAATATTTTAAGTTATAAAAGGTGGTGAAAATAGTAAATTTGTACTTGTTTATCTGCCTTAAAAAGTCACTTACTGTGTTTGCAAATCATTTCTACAGCTAAACCAACAGTAATACTGACTAAACAAATGGAACAATCTTCATCTGAAATAAATAAATAAATAAATAAATAAATAGATAAATACAGTCAAACCTGTCTATAAAGGCCACCCATGGGAATCAATAAAAGTGGTCTTTATGGACAGGTGGCCTTTATATACAAGTTCAAATGATATAAATAAAGAGCAATTGGTATAGAATTTTATTGGCCTTTATAAGCAGGTGGCCCTTATAGAGAGGTGGTCTTTTAGGCAGGTTCGACTGTAAATCTTTGTGCAACTCTGCCTTACTTGAAACTATGATGGGTACAATGTAGTATTTTTAGCCATATGTTTTACTACAGTAGTGTCATACATCTGATATGATTGAATTTTTATGAAAGAAATTATTTTAATTATTAGGCGCACATAACAGTATATTTTTTTTTACTTTACAATTTGCTTTTCAAAAATGTACCCAGGCTTTATGGTTAAGATTCGGAGTAGGTATCGCTAGGTTTAAGTTTACAGCGTCTATATCCCCTCAGTATGTACAATACAATTTAGAAACAATTGTTTTGTTTAATTATATTTTCAATAATCATTTTGTCAAATTGTTTTTTTATTTTGAATTGTTTAAGATTTAAACACTGTATAATGTTACAATGCTTGTCTGTTCGTGAAAACAAGCCTACCTTTGTTTTACGATGTTTGTAGATGCTGATACAAAGCATACCTTTGACGTTACTATGTTTGTATGTTTGTGATACATAACTTACATTTGTTGTAACGATGATTGTGTTTGTGATACATAACTTCCCTTTTTTGTTACAATGTTTGTGTTTGTGATACATAACTTACCTTTGTTGTTACGATGTTTGTGTTTGTGATACATCACTTACCTTTGTTGTTACGATGTTTGTATGTTTGTGATACATCACTTACCTTTGTTGTTACGATGTTTGTGTTTGTGATACATCACTTACCTTTGTTGTTACTATGTTTGTGTTTGTGATACATCACTTACCTTTGTTGTTACGATGTTTGTGTTTGTGATACATAACTCACCTTTGTTGTTACGATGTTTGTATGTTTGTGATACATAACTTACCTTTGATGTTACAATGATTGTATGTTTGTGATACATCACTTTCCTTTGTTGTTACGATGTTTGTATGTTTGTGATACATAACTTACCTTTGTTGTTACGATGTTTGTATGTTTGTGATACATCACTTACCTTTGTTGTTACGATGTTTGTATGTTTGTGATACATCACGTACCTTTTTTGTTACAATGTTTGTATGTTTGTGATACATAACTTACCTTTGTTGTTACGATGATTGTGTTTGTGATACATCACTTACCTTTGTTGTTACGATGTTTGTGTTTAAGATACATCACTGACCTTTGTTGTTACGATGTTTGTGTTTGTGATACATCACTTACCTTTGTTGTTACGATGTTTGTGTTTGTGATACATCACTTACCTTTGTTGTTACGATGTTTGTGTTTGTGATACATAACTCACCTTTGATGTTACGATGTTTGTATGTTTGTGATACATAACTTACTTTTGTTGTTTTGTTTACTTTGTTGATTTATATTTGTAGATACTGTATCAATTCTAGGCCTTCTTGAAGTGTTATCTAAATGTCGACCGAATACTTTCTGAAATAAAATGCTGGGTATATCCCATCTGGTTAATTTATTTTAGTCATTTACAACAGCGTCATCCCGAGTAACAAAATCATTGACATATTTTGATTTGTCCAACTCGCACCTCGAGTGTCAGATAAACCTGTAGTATGCACCAAGTGTGATTTAAATCGAACGCAAAAATGAATTGTCAAGTCGTTTTATTAAATCTGCAAAGCATTTTGGTGTTCTTTATCTTGTACGGCAAGAGAAATGGTTTTTTTTTTTTTTTTTTTTTTTTTTTTTTTTTTTTTGTAATATAACACCCTCTAAGATGAAAATGATTAATTATTTTAAAACTCTTTAATACAAAATTAAAAAAAAACTGTCAGCGCATTTTTCTTACATTTCTCCGTCTCTCATCATCTGGTTGAAGAGTTTAACCTTATTGACTATATCGCCCAGGGAGGTTAACACTTTTCCACCTACTTCGGGCGTTCGATTTGCAGTCGATTTAAATTCTACAGACTCTATTAACTAGGAAAATCCAAGTAGATCATTAATGAATACAATATAGCTGTAACAACTGTGTAAGAGCCTCTTAAAAACTTTAAAACATTTTGGCGGGAAAAGTAGCAATACTTGAAAACATTTAGCTATTTTAGACCTTAGCAAACACAAGAAAATTGTATTAATCACATTTATCATGTGTGAATCTTACCTTCCACGGAAGTCTGCAACAAATCCAGACCAACCACACCAATATAAATGTCAGAAATACTAAAGCTAGCAATACAGCCACTATATCCAACACGTCATAACCGAATACCCCGGCACTGTGTTCTAAAGTAAACAATATTGTAATTATAATTACGTGAAGAAAATGTCGATTAAAACTTAGTGACATATTGTTTTAAATACATGTATACATAACATATTTTCTAAATATATACATGTAATATGATGCTATCATTATCTTGGATATGATTTCCGCATTACTATAGTTTTAGAGGTTAAGTCGGGATTGTGGTCTGTGAGTTTTTATCATTAAATCTACTACTTGGTCAATAGGACAATCCAGCATCAGACCGAGTCTGAGGGTGTACAAAGTAAGTATCATTTTGTATCCGAATCATAAATTTTTCCAGTTATCAAAATTGACTGTCATGGTGGATCATTGATTTGGTGTCAACATGAACCAAGTCATAACTGAAAATATCCACGGTACGAAGGATGCAACCGCCGCTTTTTGTAATTTATTGGAAACAATGAACATTTAAAACAAATGTAGAAACCAGAAGTCCTCATCCACAGGCAAACTTACTTTTAATTGTAAATTGAAATACAGAAAATCTGGTAAGACCTTCTTTGTACTTCCCACCCATTTAACCCCATGTAAATTTTTTAACTTGATTGAAATTTCACAGAAATGTTCAAATAGCTTGATGGCCATTTCGGTTAAAATTAAAAATCTAGTGGGTGGTACAAAAGGAAGTCTTTGCAAAAATATCAGATATTTTGCACAAATAAGTTTAATATTATCAGTTAGAAAAAAGTTCAACTTGACCAACACTTGACCAATACTTGACCAACACTTGACCAACACTTGACCAATACTTGACCAATACTAAACTTAAACTTTCTTACCGTTTTTATCATCGTTTTTATGTTGAGGTGGTTGGAAAAATGGAATTGCAAACATTTTGATAATACGATCAACTCAAAGTCAACTTTCTAGCTATATCAAAACGATCATCAGATGTATGTGATAATTAATCACGATGTATCGATCATCAGATGTATGTGATATTTAATCACGATGTATCGATGAATACAGTTCATTGATATATTTTTGTTAATGTTAGAGCTCACGGTTTGGTCAGTTATTCTCTTATCAATCAGTTTCGCGGGTAAATAACGAGTTTGAAATAACTGACAAGTGTGTGTGTGTGTGTGTGTGTGTGTGTGTGTGTGTGTGTGTGGCGGTGTTGATTTTGTTCTAGCATTATTTCAACAAGCATTTCAAAATGTTAACATCGTGTGACATAGTACACCTGTATTAATTAACTAATATGGAAGCGACAGAAACAAAAACTGTCTATTTCACCAAACCGGAAAACTTTATATTTTCAAACTAAGAACATGATCAAAGTAAATAAATTTTGTTAAAACCAGAAAGTTAATCAAATAAAAAACAACTTCTCTAATTTAAATTATAAATAACAATTTATTATGTCTCGGAGTAACATTTTGATTATTTTATTTTTTACCTATCAAGTGTCTGAAAACTACTCATTCTGACAAATGTTTTTAACCCAACAAAGTTAATCATATAATAATGATAAATTATATATTAATAATTATTGTTATTATAAAAAAATAAAAAATAATAATAATAATAATAAAAGTTCAAGTTCTTTATTACTCTCAAAACCACCGGGGGTGGTATGTGAGGTTAATATACATAAAATAAATATATTACATATTATCAGAAGTCCATTAATTAATTAATGGACTTCTGATATTATGGCGATTGATATATAATATAAACATAATACATTACGATTTTACAATATATATCACTATACCATAGATACAGTAAACACGTAGCATAAATATTATATTATAAATGTCAATAACCTAACTAAAATAAATGTGCTTATTTGAGTAATAAGCAGAGTAGAGCGACAAGTGATAATAATAATAATGATGATGATGATGAAGACAACAACAACAACAACAACAACAATAATAATAATAATAATAATAATAATAATAATAATAATAATAATAATAATAATGATGATGATGATGATGACAACATATATCATTAAATGCCTTAAATAATAATAACAACTGGGTCTTTCAGTTCAAAAATGTGTAAAGCTCTGTGTCTTGATGCTATTTATGAACATTTAACCTCCTTTACCTTTAGATTGATGACAAAAAGATGCTTTATTGATAAAAATGGTAAACATTATTAAAACATCAGGTAATCTCGGTCTTGAATTTAGGTAAAGGTACACCAAATTTGCAAATTTGGTAGAGTTTCACGTCTTTATGCCAGAGATGAAGATTTAACCATTTAAGTGCAAGTATTTGGATTCATGTCTAAATATGTTATAGTGCTTTAATGTTTCAGATCACTGCGGACATAAATGTGGTCCACAAACTTCACAAACTTGATAGGGCTTCAACAGGGCATGCAACTCTATATAATATCATAATATCAAACTCTTGAAAATTTATATTGCAAGATTTCACTCTTCTAGCTCTTCCGGTTTCGACAATAAATGAAAGCTGTTAATTGTTTTACAACATTAGATCAATGTAACGCCCTCCCCATCTTGACTTTTACCTGTTGCTCTGTCTGTGTAGCTTAGTTGGTACCTAAAGCGATCGACTAAACCACATGGTTCGATTCCTAGTTCGAAATTGCATCTTTCTCTTCTTGTAACATGTATTATCAAAAAAAGAGCGTTGTATATTTGTTCATAGCAGCGGTTCTAAGGGCCTTCAAGTCCGTTTTTTATTTATTTTATTTTATTTTTATTTCTATTTATTTATTTATTTATTTATTTTGGTGTTGGTAGCTCTTGAAAAGTCTTCAAAAATTGTAAAATGAAACTTTATCAGACATCACTGTCAACAAATTTAGTATTATGTCCCACGTTAAAATTACGATACATTCAAAGTATTTTGCAATGTCCGTGTTATCGCAGGTCATATTTAAGTGAAACTTTTCTAAATTTGATAGAATGTTAAAATGAGGTAGGTCTGCTTTCGTCCTCTATGCTGTTCTTACATCTTGGGTACTGACATATGTCGTCTTTCTTACACATCCTTTTTGTGATATTAGATATTATGTATCGTCATTTTTACGTTTTATTATTATTATTTTATTTTATTTTATTTGCACATTCTATTATTGTGAATCTAGCTTGCCTCTGTATTTGATTAATATATTTCAGGTCTTTTTCACGTTAAATATATCCTTGCCCAGACCTTTCAATAAGTGCTAATTACAAGTGAGCTTCATTGCCCACTTTCTACTTTCACTACGCATGCGTATTTTATTGCGGGAATTCAACTTAAGATCAAACTTCCGGAAAGAGTGATAACAGAAAAGAGATGTGGTATTTAATTTCAACTCTCAATCCAGGTAACAAGTTGTTGTAGCGACAATAACATGTTTAATTTTAGGTTGCAATATATTATTTCACTCAGCACATATCATGGGTACACAGACCACAAGAGCATTCAATAATATAGGGTAGCATGTCCCACTAGTTTTTCAAAATAGCTGTTTTGAAAATTTAACTAGTCAAAGTTATTCAGTATCATCTCTCTATGTTTCTACTAATAAAAATTTTGTGAAAAAATCATGTTGTTGTTAATAAACGGCTCTCAAAAATTTCGTAGTTTTCCAAACCGGAAATGAAAAAATAGGAATGATTCAAGGGAAATCACTCTAAATTACCAACGTGTATGGATATCCTTAAAAATAGTCCAGTCTATAGTCTGTTTTAAATTAGCAAACTGTATACAGTAAATACCTAAATTGAATGATAACTCAAGGTATCTGATACAGACTATAAAACTGCGTATGTGTTGCTTCTTGTAAGTTAACTGGCAGCCATTGTTAAAAACAATACATAGCAGTTCTTATTGTATAGTTCCCCCTGCCATCGTTTGCGCGAGTGAACTCATAGAAATAAGAATACTGAAAAAATTCCATTGAGTATTGTGAATAATAATTTCATAACGTTGAACTTCGTTGATTGAGATTGATGTTTATAGCTTGATTTGAAAACTTTGAAAAATTATTAAAAATATACCATAAATATCTAAATGAACAATATTGCCATGTCTATTCTATTTTATTAGGCACTTTTACTGTCTAGATGCCAATTTTTTTTAATCTTGCTTAAAAACAGAATTCTGAGACGTGTACAATTTGTTGTACAGTTTGATCGACACAGTTGTCTCCCCTTATACGAACTCTCTTGAATTTCCCAATCTCCTGGGACTTGCTATATAGGGTTATTGAAATATTGTAGACTTGACATTTGCACGAACTAGCGAGTTTCACAATATCAGTTCAATAACTCTTTTAATATACAGCAAAATATATGTCATTTGCTTCCCACTTGTGTTCCATGTAAAAATATAATTTTTGTCTCAAAATACACAAATATTGCACTTGTAGCTTACCGGGCTTGATAGTAGTCCTGAAAATCATAACTCTTATCAGCTTTGCTATGTGCCGTTATGGCACATATCCATATAGCAAAGCCGTGAAGAGTAATGATTTTCTGGACTAGGCTTGATAGGTGGTCGGGTAGATCAGTCTGTATAGTGTCCTGCTAGTATTGGGAAGGTCCTGGGTTTGAGTCCTGGTTTGGCCACATTTTTTCCCTTTCCTGTTACACACTAGTTCTTATATATTGATATAAGAACTTGTGCAATATCACAGCAAAACTCATGTCCATTTAGATGAAAGTGTCACGTGACAAAGTGTGCAATATGAAAAATGGATTCGGGAGACCCAAAGTTTCTGTGCAAATATCGATATATATTGCATGTTAACATCTTGGAATTTATCATTTATTTTTATGTGAAACATATATTGCTTAGATACAATGATACCTGTTACAGACAAAATACTAGAGGCGAAAACCTCTTACAAAGAATAAAAACTATGCCATTACAGGTAAAATTAAGATGTAAAAAATGTGAGGAACAGAATTCCTTTTTTGTGAACAACATACATAACCAAGAGCATCACACACTACTCTGGTGTAAGCACATATTCAACATAAAATACCTGTTGTGGCAATATTTCATTTTGTACTAGGTAATACTAGTGTGATCAGAAAGCAGCACTGTTGTATATTAGAGGTTTGTTGGTTAGAGCGTTTCTAAACTTTAGTCAGATTATTTCACATATATATATATAGAGGCAGGCAGTTTTTGTGTGGTGACATAGACCAGAATGCCCAGAGAAAACCACCAGCCTATGACAAAAAACTCTTCCTATTTACTCTATGTAATAATTATAAATGTTAGACTACTTCCTAAATACCTGTCCTGTTTTGGGGACTGTTGAAAGCACATAAAGTTTTGATATAGTTAAGGGACATTAAGAATGTAGGCAATATCATATCAAACTCTGTTTGTCTGGTACAGTTGTATTATCATTATGTAGATTTAATTTAATACATTATTTTAGATGAGAAGTATACATTGTTGGTGGGTAAAGAATATTTAGTTGGGAGAAAGGATTGTGATATCGTAATATCAGGAGATGCTTCAGTCAGTAGGAAACATGCTATATTACAAGTTTTACATTCAGAGGCAAATCTGGTAAGTATTATTTTGTATGAATGGTTGTGAATAAAAACAATAAGAAATTGTAGGAGTCAAGGTATATAACTATATATGATTTGTCATTGTATTTTGTTAAAGATAGAAACAGGAGTGCAGTTGTTGGCTTTAATGGAATTTCATCAAACTTACTACATTGACAGACATTTTTTAAAAAAAAAAGGAAGAAGACTTGATTTTGTGAGGTTCAAGGTAAAAAGTTACTATATATAAACATGTTTATCAAATGGACTTAAAGTTTGCTTTGATGGAATTATAGTTTATGATATATTGGCAGATTTGTGTCATCTGTGCAAGTGCAAGATTTTCACATTTTGGTTCCATGGCAACCACATAGAAAGTTGTGAAATTTTACCTCAAAATGGACCATTTTCAGAGAATCAGATAGTCAACAAACCCCGAACTTCATATAATGGCACACATTGTTCCTGAATTCTCACCTTGGCAAAATTGCAAAGTGCTATCTATTAACAAATTTAATTGAGCAGGGTCTAAGTAAAGACCCCTGAGTTTTTTATATGCACTACTTTTGACCGTCCCACATCCGGCCTTATCACGACTGAGGTCTGCTACCTTATGCCTCGTGTATTTTGAATGACATTTTTTTGGTCCGTTTCTTCTTTTTTCTTCTTTCTTTCTTTCTTTCTTTTTCTTCTTCTTCTCCTGATGATGATGATGATGATGATGATGACGATTATTATTATTATTATTGACTGTTAACTTGTCTCTAGCTGATTCCTTTTTTATTTTAAAAAAAAAATTATGAAAATTTCACATTATTTATCAATGTACTTAGATGACATATGGTTTACAGGTTAATTATAATGGCAGCACACCATAGAGATATCGACGCTGCAGTAAGATAAAATTACTTCCTGTTAAACAGGAAGTTGTCAAATGTTTTCAGTAATGATTGTCATGTTTTGATATGTATTTATAATGACAGAATATCATCGAGATATCAAGGTTAAAGTAAAATGAATTTATATAAAATTTTTACATAATCTGTGGATATATTTCGAAGAATTTTTTTATGGACTATTTCCTATAGCAGAATATTATAAAGATATCAAGCGGCAGTAAGACGAATCTGATTAAGTGTTTGTATATATCACAACATACAATGATATGGTCACCTTAGCTTAAAAAGATCACATAGCCTCAGAATGAGTTTAGTGGAGTAATGAAGCTTTAAGCCTGTCCAGATTCTTTCCACTAATATCGAGGCAGACAGTTCTGGGGTGGAGAAAACCAGAGTGCCCTGATACATATCGATTTTGGCAAGCGAAACGATATACTTCCTACTTTCATAAGTAGTTCTATAATATTGGAATTGTATAATAATATCAACATAGCTTTTATACCTAATCGTTTCTTATTTAAAAAGTTGTCAATTTTTGGCGTAATTATATTACTATTTTGTAAAAATGGTTTATAAGGCAATGCTCATAGCAGAATTTAATTTCGTAAAAATATCACTGCTAACATCCTTTATTGTTTAATAATCAATTAATCATTTTAAACCTTTGACAAATAGTGTTCCTGTACAATAATTAACTGTAGGACTTGCCAGTTGTTTCAGGTTAAAGCTACAACATTTAATATCTACAGCAATGGATATTTATCTTTTATCTTATTCTCTATTAACATTGTATTTAAAATGATACTCATTATACTTCAACCATCATTCAATAAAAAATTTATAAATTTTATAAACTAGCTGCTGATAAATCTCACGAGGGTTGACAATGTCTTAACAATTGAGTTACTACAGATGGAACACATGAGGAAAATTTGATAATTTTAAGATTACCAATGGCAAAATGTAAATTGGCAAAGACCTTTGTTAGAATTATTGCTATTAGAATGTTTACACCTCCACATTTTATCACATAATCGTGCTATCAAGGGGAATTTCATACATTTGGGGGAGGGGGTTAATCACATTTCTCTTGATTGTTGAATATTTCCACGTCTGATGCTCAGAACTTTCAGTACTTTGGTTGTGTTTATCCTCATTGCGTGCATCAAAGATAATTTTTCACATATTTTTTACGCCCTCGTGGCATCCATTAAAGTATGTTTTGCGTATGTATTGGCTCATAAAAATAACAGAATCATATGCAATTCCAATCTCGACTATTATATATATATAAACAAAAATGTAAATTTATATCAATGTATGTACTTTCATATAGTGTTTTAAACATGAAATAGTTCCCTTTTGGACTTTATGTAACAGTTAAACTTGTTTCAAGTGTTTCCGCTTTTCACATTTTTTCCTTAGTTTCAGTGATTATGTGTTCTACATGTTGATTTAACATATGAATAATATATTATTATTCTAAATGTTATAAAACTTAGAACATGAAACAAGTACCGCCTAACATTGCGTAGTATTTGTTTTTTGCTTTCGGAATTGACGCCAATTTGACAGGAAAATACAAATTGTGCGTTTACATATCAAATGACCAGCAGACGAGAAACAATCACATGGTATATAAAAGAAAACCATTGGGTCAGTCTGTATTTTTATGCAATCTGTTTACATAAAATCATCAATTAGTGAATTATAAACATTCAACTCGGTAATATTTTAATTAAATCATACTTCAGACAAGCTTCTAAAAACGGGACAGGAGAGATTCTTCAGTTTAATCCAGACCTAATCATTCTTCAAACGACATTTTCAAACGAACTTCTACAAACGGGACAAGAGAATTTCTTCAATTTAATCCAGGACTTTATGCATTTTTTGTGGAACTCTAAAGAAACAAAATAAACATTAACGTTTTATTATATAATAATTTTAACATTTATTAACTGATAACAACGTGATACTAGTTAGCTAGTTTGTCGTTTGTCGTCTGTTGTGCGTCTTTCGTTAACTTTTTACGATTTAATCATGTTTTCTAAATCCACTGGGCCAAATTTGATGAAACTAATTGTTATCATGCCTGAAAAAAGGGTCTTTCAGATTTGCACAAATGAAGGCGCTATGTCAACTTGGGATCTCATAAGAGTTTCAAATAGTAAAAATCTTAAATATCGTCCCTTTAAATCTCGGACATTCCGTATATAGACTTCTTAGAACACTTACTGTAGAATTTGCACAGAAGCTCAAAAAGGGAAATAGCAAGGTACTAAGTCAATATATCTGAAAAACTATAATTTCATTAGTATAGATATGTGTATAATAAATATTGTAGGCATTGATCATTTTGATATCTTATGTTAAAGTCATGGGTTCAAGGATTAAGGTCAAAAATAAAGTATAAATATTTTAAGTTATAAAAGGTGGTGAAAATAGTAAATTTGTACTTGTTTATCTGCCTTAAAAAGTCACTTACTGTGTTTGCAAATCATTTCTACAGCTAAACCAACAGTAATACTGACTAAACAAATGGAACAATCTTCATCTGAAATAAATAAATAAATAAATAAATAAATAGATAAATACAGTCAAACCTGTCTATAAAGGCCACCCATGGGAATCAATAAAAGTGGTCTTTATGGACAGGTGGCCTTTATATACAAGTTCAAATGATATAAATAAAGAGCAATTGGTATAGAATTTTATTGGCCTTTATAAGCAGGTGGCCCTTATAGAGAGGTGGTCTTTTAGGCAGGTTCGACTGTAAATCTTTGTGCAACTCTGCCTTACTTGAAACTATGATGGGTACAATGTAGTATTTTTAGCCATATGTTTTACTACAGTAGTGTCATACATCTGATATGATTGAATTTTTATGAAAGAAATTATTTTAATTATTAGGCGCACATAACAGTATATTTTTTTTTACTTTACAATTTGCTTTTCAAAAATGTACCCAGGCTTTATGGTTAAGATTCGGAGTAGGTATCGCTAGGTTTAAGTTTACAGCGTCTATATCCCCTCAGTATGTACAATACAATTTAGAAACAATTGTTTTGTTTAATTATATTTTCAATAATCATTTTGTCAAATTGTTTTTTTATTTTGAATTGTTTAAGATTTAAACACTGTATAATGTTACAATGCTTGTCTGTTCGTGAAAACAAGCCTACCTTTGTTTTACGATGTTTGTAGATGCTGATACAAAGCATACCTTTGACGTTACTATGTTTGTATGTTTGTGATACATAACTTACATTTGTTGTAACGATGATTGTGTTTGTGATACATAACTTCCCTTTTTTGTTACAATGTTTGTGTTTGTGATACATAACTTACCTTTGTTGTTACGATGTTTGTGTTTGTGATACATCACTTACCTTTGTTGTTACGATGTTTGTATGTTTGTGATACATCACTTACCTTTGTTGTTACGATGTTTGTGTTTGTGATACATCACTTACCTTTGTTGTTACTATGTTTGTGTTTGTGATACATCACTTACCTTTGTTGTTACGATGTTTGTGTTTGTGATACATAACTCACCTTTGTTGTTACGATGTTTGTATGTTTGTGATACATAACTTACCTTTGATGTTACAATGATTGTATGTTTGTGATACATCACTTTCCTTTGTTGTTACGATGTTTGTATGTTTGTGATACATAACTTACCTTTGTTGTTACGATGTTTGTATGTTTGTGATACATCACTTACCTTTGTTGTTACGATGTTTGTATGTTTGTGATACATCACGTACCTTTTTTGTTACAATGTTTGTATGTTTGTGATACATAACTTACCTTTGTTGTTACGATGATTGTGTTTGTGATACATCACTTACCTTTGTTGTTACGATGTTTGTGTTTAAGATACATCACTGACCTTTGTTGTTACGATGTTTGTGTTTGTGATACATCACTTACCTTTGTTGTTACGATGTTTGTGTTTGTGATACATCACTTACCTTTGTTGTTACGATGTTTGTGTTTGTGATACATAACTCACCTTTGATGTTACGATGTTTGTATGTTTGTGATACATAACTTACTTTTGTTGTTTTGTTTACTTTGTTGATTTATATTTGTAGATACTGTATCAATTCTAGGCCTTCTTGAAGTGTTATCTAAATGTCGACCGAATACTTTCTGAAATAAAATGCTGGGTATATCCCATCTGGTTAATTTATTTTAGTCATTTACAACAGCGTCATCCCGAGTAACAAAATCATTGGCATATTTTGATTTGTCCAACTCGCACCTCGAGTGTCAGATAAACCTGTAGTATGCACCAAGTGTGATTTAAATCGAACGCAAAAATGAATTGTCAAGTCGTTTTATTAAATCTGCAAAGCATTTTGGTGTTCTTTATCTTGTACGGCAAGAGAAATGGTTTTTTTTTTTTTTTTTTTTTTTTTTTTTTGTAATATAACACCCTCTAAGATGAAAATGATTAATTATTTTAAAACTCTTTAATACAAAATTAAAAAAAAACTGTCAGCGCATTTTTCTTACATTTCTCCGTCTCTCATCATCTGGTTGAAGAGTTTAACCTTATTGACTATATCGCCCAGGGAGGTTAACACTTTTCCACCTACTTCGGGCGTTCGATTTGCAGTCGATTTAAATTCTACAGACTCTATTAACTAGGAAAATCCAAGTAGATCATTAATGAATACAATATAGCTGTAACAACTGTGTAAGAGCCTCTTAAAAACTTTAAAACATTTTGGCGGGAAAAGTAGCAATACTTGAAAACATTTAGCTATTTTAGACCTTAGCAAACACAAGAAAATTGTATTAATCACATTTATCATGTGTGAATCTTACCTTCCACGGAAGTCTGCAACAAATCCAGACCAACCACACCAATATAAATGTCAGAAATACTAAAGCTAGCAATACAGCCACTATATCCAACACGTCATAACCGAATACCCCGGCACTGTGTTCTAAAGTAAACAATATTGTAATTATAATTACGTGAAGAAAATGTCGATTAAAACTTAGTGACATATTGTTTTAAATACATGTATACATAACATATTTTCTAAATATATACATGTAATATGATGCTATCATTATCTTGGATATGATTTCCGCATTACTATAGTTTTAGAGGTTAAGTCGGGATTGTGGTCTGTGAGTTTTTATCATTAAATCTACTACTTGGTCAATAGGACAATCCAGCATCAGACCGAGTCTGAGGGTGTACAAAGTAAGTATCATTTTGTATCCGAATCATAAATTTTTCCAGTTATCAAAATTGACTGTCATGGTGGATCATTGATTTGGTGTCAACATGAACCAAGTCATAACTGAAAATATCCACGGTACGAAGGATGCAACCGCCGCTTTTTGTAATTTATTGGAAACAATGAACATTTAAAACAAATGTAGAAACCAGAAGTCCTCATCCACAGGCAAACTTACTTTTAATTGTAAATTGAAATACAGAAAATCTGGTAAGACCTTCTTTGTACTTCCCACCCATTTAACCCCATGTAAATTTTTTAACTTGATTGAAATTTCACAGAAATGTTCAAATAGCTTGATGGCCATTTCGGTTAAAATTAAAAATCTAGTGGGGGGTACAAAAGGAAGTCTTTGCAAAAATATCAGATATTTTGCACAAATAAGTTTAATATTATCAGTTAGAAAAAAGTTCAACTTGACCAACACTTGACCAATACTTGACCAACACTTGACCAACACTTGACCAATACTTGACCAATACTAAACTTAAACTTTCTTACCGTTTTTATCATCGTTTTTATGTTGAGGTGGTTGGAAAAATGGAATTGCAAACATTTTGATAATACGATCAACTCAAAGTCAACTTTCTAGCTATATCAAAACGATCATCAGATGTATGTGATAATTAATCACGATGTATCGATCATCAGATGTATGTGATATTTAATCACGATGTATCGATGAATACAGTTCATTGATATATTTTTGTTAATGTTAGAGCTCACGGTTTGGTCAGTTATTCTCTTATCAATCAGTTTCGCGGGTAAATAACGAGTTTGAAATAACTGACAAGTGTGTGTGTGTGTGTGTGTGTGTGTGTGTGTGTGTGTGTGTGGCGGTGTTGATTTTGTTCTAGCATTATTTCAACAAGCATTTCAAAATGTTAACATCGTGTGACATAGTACACCTGTATTAATTAACTAATATGGAAGCGACAGAAACAAAAACTGTCTATTTCACCAAACCGGAAAACTTTATATTTTCAAACTAAGAACATGATCAAAGTAAATAAATTTTGTTAAAACCAGAAAGTTAATCAAATAAAAAACAACTTCTCTAATTTAAATTATAAATAACAATTTATTATGTCTCGGAGTAACATTTTGATTATTTTATTTTTTACCTATCAAGTGTCTGAAAACTACTCATTCTGACAAATGTTTTTAACCCAACAAAGTTAATCATATAATAATGATAAATTATATATTAATAATTATTGTTATTATAAAAAAATAAAAAATAATAATAATAATAATAAAAGTTCAAGTTCTTTATTACTCTCAAAACCACCGGGGGTGGTATGTGAGGTTAATATACATAAAATAAATATATTACATATTATCAGAAGTCCATTAATTAATTAATGGACTTCTGATATTATGGCGATTGATATATAATATAAACATAATACATTACGATTTTACAATATATATCACTATACCATAGATACAGTAAACACGTAGCATAAATATTATATTATAAATGTCAATAACCTAACTAAAATAAATGTGCTTATTTGAGTAATAAGCAGAGTAGAGCGACAAGTGATAATAATAATAATGATGATGATGATGAAGACAACAACAACAACAACAACAACAATAATAATAATAATAATAATAATAATAATAATAATAATAATAATAATAATAATGATGATGATGATGATGACAACATATATCATTAAATGCCTTAAATAATAATAACAACTGGGTCTTTCAGTTCAAAAATGTGTAAAGCTCTGTGTCTTGATGCTATTTATGAACATTTAACCTCCTTTACCTTTAGATTGATGACAAAAAGATGCTTTATTGATAAAAATGGTAAACATTATTAAAACATCAGGTAATCTCGGTCTTGAATTTAGGTAAAGGTACACCAAATTTGCAAATTTGGTAGAGTTTCACGTCTTTATGCCAGAGATGAAGATTTAACCATTTAAGTGCAAGTATTTGGATTCATGTCTAAATATGTTATAGTGCTTTAATGTTTCAGATCACTGCGGACATAAATGTGGTCCACAAACTTCACAAACTTGATAGGGCTTCAACAGGGCATGCAACTCTATATAATATCATAATATCAAACTCTTGAAAATTTATATTGCAAGATTTCACTCTTCTAGCTCTTCCGGTTTCGACAATAAATGAAAGCTGTTAATTGTTTTACAACATTAGATCAATGTAACGCCCTCCCCATCTTGACTTTTACCTGTTGCTCTGTCTGTGTAGCTTAGTTGGTACCTAAAGCGATCGACTAAACCACATGGTTCGATTCCTAGTTCGAAATTGCATCTTTTCTCTTCTTGTAACATGTATTATCAAAAAAAGAGCGTTGTATATTTGTTCATAGCAGCGGTTCTAAGGGGCCTTCAAGTCCGTTTTTTATTTATTTTATTTTATTTTTATTTCTATTTATTTATTTATTTATTTATTTTGGTGTTGGTAGCTCTTGAAAAGTCTTCAAAAATTGTAAAATGAAACTTTATCAGACATCACTGTCAACAAATTTAGTATTATGTCCCACGTTAAAATTACGATACATTCAAAGTATTTTGCAATGTCCGTGTTATCGCAGGTCATATTTAAGTGAAACTTTTCTAAATTTGATAGAATGTTAAAATGAGGTAGGTCTGCTTTCGTCCTCTATGCTGTTCTTACATCTTGGGTACTGACATATGTCGTCTTTCTTACACATCCTTTTTGTGATATTAGATATTATGTATCGTCATTTTTACGTTTTATTATTATTATTTTATTTTATTTTATTTGCACATTCTATTATTGTGAATCTAGCTTGCCTCTGTATTTGATTAATATATTTCAGGTCTTTTTCACGTTAAATATATCCTTGCCCAGACCTTTCAATAAGTGCTAATTACAAGTGAGCTTCATTGCCCACTTTCTACTTTCACTACGCATGCGTATTTTATTGCGGGAATTCAACTTAAGATCAAACTTCCGGAAAGAGTGATAACAGAAAAGAGATGTGGTATTTAATTTCAACTCTCAATCCAGGTAACAAGTTGTTGTAGCGACAATAACATGTTTAATTTTAGGTTGCAATATATTATTTCACTCAGCACATATCATGGGTACACAGACCACAAGAGCATTCAATAATATAGGGTAGCATGTCCCACTAGTTTTTCAAAATAGCTGTTTTGAAAATTTAACTAGTCAAAGTTATTCAGTATCATCTCTCTATGTTTCTACTAATAAAAATTTTGTGAAAAAATCATGTTGTTGTTAATAAACGGCTCTCAAAATTTCGTAGTTTTCCAAACCGGAAATGAAAAAATAGGAATGATTCAAGGGAAATCACTCTAAATTACCAACGTGTATGGATATCCTTAAAAATAGTCCAGTCTATAGTCTGTTTTAAATTAGCAAACTGTATACAGTAAATACCTAAATTGAATGATAACTCAAGGTATCTGATACAGACTATAAAACTGCGTATGTGTTGCTTCTTGTAAGTTAACTGGCAGCCATTGTTAAAAACAATACATAGCAGTTCTTATTGTATAGTTCCCCCTGCCATCGTTTGCGCGAGTGAACTCATAGAAATAAGAATACTGAAAAAATTCCATTGAGTATTGTGAATAATAATTTCATAACGTTGAACTTCGTTGATTGAGATTGATGTTTATAGCTTGATTTGAAAACTTTGAAAAATTATTAAAAATATACCATAAATATCTAAATGAACAATATTGCCATGTCTATTCTATTTTATTAGGCACTTTTACTGTCTAGATGCCAATTTTTTTTAATCTTGCTTAAAAACAGAATTCTGAGACGTGTACAATTTGTTGTACAGTTTGATCGACACAGTTGTCTCCCCTTATACGAACTCTCTTGAATTTCCCAATCTCCTGGGACTTGCTATATAGGGTTATTGAAATATTGTAGACTTGACATTTGCACGAACTAGCGAGTTTCACAATATCAGTTCAATAACTCTTTTAATATACAGCAAAATATATGTCATTTGCTTCCCACTTGTGTTCCATGTAAAAATATAATTTTTGTCTCAAAATACACAAATATTGCACTTGTAGCTTACCGGGCTTGATAGTAGTCCTGAAAATCATAACTCTTATCAGCTTTGCTATGTGCCGTTATGGCACATATCCATATAGCAAAGCCGTGAAGAGTAATGATTTTCTGGACTAGGCTTGATAGGTGGTCGGGTAGATCAGTCTGTATAGTGTCCTGCTAGTATTGGGAAGGTCCTGGGTTTGAGTCCTGGTTTGGCCACATTTTTTCCCTTTCCTGTTACACACTAGTTCTTATATATTGATATAAGAACTTGTGCAATATCACAGCAAAACTCATGTCCATTTAGATGAAAGTGTCACGTGACAAAGTGTGCAATATGAAAAATGGATTCGGGAGACCCAAAGTTTCTGTGCAAATATCGATATATATTGCATGTTAACATCTTGGAATTTATCATTTATTTTTATGTGAAACATATATTGCTTAGATACAATGATACCTGTTACAGACAAAATACTAGAGGCGAAAACCTCTTACAAAGAATAAAAACTATGCCATTACAGGTAAAATTAAGATGTAAAAAATGTGAGGAACAGAATTCCTTTTTTGTGAACAACATACATAACCAAGAGCATCACACACTACTCTGGTGTAAGCACATATTCAACATAAAATACCTGTTGTGGCAATATTTCATTTTGTACTAGGTAATACTAGTGTGATCAGAAAGCAGCACTGTTGTATATTAGAGGTTTGTTGGTTAGAGCGTTTCTAAACTTTAGTCAGATTATTTCACATATATATATATAGAGGCAGGCAGTTTTTGTGTGGTGACATAGACCAGAATGCCCAGAGAAAACCACCAGCCTATGACAAAAAACTCTTCCTATTTACTCTATGTAATAATTATAAATGTTAGACTACTTCCTAAATACCTGTCCTGTTTTGGGGACTGTTGAAAGCACATAAAGTTTTGATATAGTTAAGGGACATTAAGAATGTAGGCAATATCATATCAAACTCTGTTTGTCTGGTACAGTTGTATTATCATTATGTAGATTTAATTTAATACATTATTTTAGATGAGAAGTATACATTGTTGGTGGGTAAAGAATATTTAGTTGGGAGAAAGGATTGTGATATCGTAATATCAGGAGATGCTTCAGTCAGTAGGAAACATGCTATATTACAAGTTTTACATTCAGAGGCAAATCTGGTAAGTATTATTTTGTATGAATGGTTGTGAATAAAAACAATAAGAAATTGTAGGAGTCAAGGTATATAACTATATATGATTTGTCATTGTATTTTGTTAAAGATAGAAACAGGAGTGCAGTTGTTGGCTTTAATGGAATTTCATCAAACTTACTACATTGACAGACATTTTTTAAAAAAAAAAGGAAGAAGACTTGATTTTGTGAGGTTCAAGGTAAAAAGTTACTATATATAAACATGTTTATCAAATGGACTTAAAGTTTGCTTTGATGGAATTATAGTTTATGATATATTGGCAGATTTGTGTCATCTGTGCAAGTGCAAGATTTTCACATTTTGGTTCCATGGCAACCACATAGAAAGTTGTGAAATTTTACCTCAAAATGGACCATTTTCAGAGAATCAGATAGTCAACAAACCCCGAACTTCATATAATGGCACACATTGTTCCTGAATTCTCACCTTGGCAAAATTGCAAAGTGCTATCTATTAACAAATTTAATTGAGCAGGGTCTAAGTAAAGACCCCTGAGTTTTTTATATGCACTACTTTTGACCGTCCCACATCCGGCCTTATCACGACTGAGGTCTGCTACCTTATGCCTCGTGTATTTTGAATGACATTTTTTTGGTCCGTTTCTTCTTTTTTCTTCTTTCTTTCTTTCTTTCTTTTTCTTCTTCTTCTCCTGATGATGATGATGATGATGATGATGACGATTATTATTATTATTATTGACTGTTAACTTGTCTCTAGCTGATTCCTTTTTTATTTTAAAAAAAAAATTATGAAAATTTCACATTATTTATCAATGTACTTAGATGACATATGGTTTACAGGTTAATTATAATGGCAGCACACCATAGAGATATCGACGCTGCAGTAAGATAAAATTACTTCCTGTTAAACAGGAAGTTGTCAAATGTTTTCAGTAATGATTGTCATGTTTTGATATGTATTTATAATGACAGAATATCATCGAGATATCAAGGTTAAAGTAAAATGAATTTATATAAAATTTTTACATAATCTGTGGATATATTTCGAAGAATTTTTTTATGGACTATTTCCTATAGCAGAATATTATAAAGATATCAAGCGGCAGTAAGACGAATCTGATTAAGTGTTTGTATATATCACAACATACAATGATATGGTCACCTTAGCTTAAAAAGATCACATAGCCTCAGAATGAGTTTAGTGGAGTAATGAAGCTTTAAGCCTGTCCAGATTCTTTCCACTAATATCGAGGCAGACAGTTCTGGGGTGGAGAAAACCAGAGTGCCCTGATACATATCGATTTTGGCAAGCGAAACGATATACTTCCTACTTTCATAAGTAGTTCTATAATATTGGAATTGTATAATAATATCAACATAGCTTTTATACCTAATCGTTTCTTATTTAAAAAGTTGTCAATTTTTGGCGTAATTATATTACTATTTTGTAAAAATGGTTTATAAGGCAATGCTCATAGCAGAATTTAATTTCGTAAAAATATCACTGCTAACATCCTTTATTGTTTAATAATCAATTAATCATTTTAAACCTTTGACAAATAGTGTTCCTGTACAATAATTAACTGTAGGACTTGCCAGTTGTTTCAGGTTAAAGCTACAACATTTAATATCTACAGCAATGGATATTTATCTTTTATCTTATTCTCTATTAACATTGTATTTAAAATGATACTCATTATACTTCAACCATCATTCAATAAAAAATTTATAAATTTTATAAACTAGCTGCTGATAAATCTCACGAGGGTTGACAATGTCTTAACAATTGAGTTACTACAGATGGAACACATGAGGAAAATTTGATAATTTTAAGATTACCAATGGCAAAATGTAAATTGGCAAAGACCTTTGTTAGAATTATTGCTATTAGAATGTTTACACCTCCACATTTTATCACATAATCGTGCTATCAAGGGGAATTTCATACATTTGGGGGAGGGGGTTAATCACATTTCTCTTGATTGTTGAATATTTCCACGTCTGATGCTCAGAACTTTCAGTACTTTGGTTGTGTTTATCCTCATTGCGTGCATCAAAGATAATTTTTCACATATTTTTTACGCCCTCGTGGCATCCATTAAAGTATGTTTTGCGTATGTATTGGCTCATAAAAATAACAGAATCATATGCAATTCCAATCTCGACTATTATATATATATAAACAAAAATGTAAATTTATATCAATGTATGTACTTTCATATAGTGTTTTAAACATGAAATAGTTCCCTTTTGGACTTTATGTAACAGTTAAACTTGTTTCAAGTGTTTCCGCTTTTCACATTTTTTCCTTAGTTTCAGTGATTATGTGTTCTACATGTTGATTTAACATATGAATAATATATTATTATTCTAAATGTTATAAAACTTAGAACATGAAACAAGTACCGCCTAACATTGCGTAGTATTTGTTTTTTGCTTTCGGAATTGACGCCAATTTGACAGGAAAATACAAATTGTGCGTTTACATATCAAATGACCAGCAGACGAGAAACAATCACATGGTATATAAAAGAAAACCATTGGGTCAGTCTGTATTTTTATGCAATCTGTTTACATAAAATCATCAATTAGTGAATTATAAACATTCAACTCGGTAATATTTTAATTAAATCATACTTCAGACAAGCTTCTAAAAACGGGACAGGAGAGATTCTTCAGTTTAATCCAGACCTAATCATTCTTCAAACGACATTTTCAAACGAACTTCTACAAACGGGACAAGAGAATTTCTTCAATTTAATCCAGGACTTTATGCATTTTTTGTGGAACTCTAAAGAAACAAAATAAACATTAACGTTTTATTATATAATAATTTTAACATTTATTAACTGATAACAACGTGATACTAGTTAGCTAGTTTGTCGTTTGTCGTCTGTTGTGCGTCTTTCGTTAACTTTTTACGATTTAATCATGTTTTCTAAATCCACTGGGCCAAATTTGATGAAACTAATTGTTATCATGCCTGAAAAAAGGGTCTTTCAGATTTGCACAAATGAAGGCGCTATGTCAACTTGGGATCTCATAAGAGTTTCAAATAGTAAAAATCTTAAATATCGTCCCTTTAAATCTCGGACATTCCGTATATAGACTTCTTAGAACACTTACTGTAGAATTTGCACAGAAGCTCAAAAAGGGAAATAGCAAGGTACTAAGTCAATATATCTGAAAAACTATAATTTCATTAGTATAGATATGTGTATAATAAATATTGTAGGCATTGATCATTTTGATATCTTATGTTAAAGTCATGGGTTCAAGGATTAAGGTCAAAAATAAAGTATAAATATTTTAAGTTATAAAAGGTGGTGAAAATAGTAAATTTGTACTTGTTTATCTGCCTTAAAAAGTCACTTACTGTGTTTGCAAATCATTTCTACAGCTAAACCAACAGTAATACTGACTAAACAAATGGAACAATCTTCATCTGAAATAAATAAATAAATAAATAAATAAATAGATAAATACAGTCAAACCTGTCTATAAAGGCCACCCATGGGAATCAATAAAAGTGGTCTTTATGGACAGGTGGCCTTTATATACAAGTTCAAATGATATAAATAAAGAGCAATTGGTATAGAATTTTATTGGCCTTTATAAGCAGGTGGCCCTTATAGAGAGGTGGTCTTTTAGGCAGGTTCGACTGTAAATCTTTGTGCAACTCTGCCTTACTTGAAACTATGATGGGTACAATGTAGTATTTTTAGCCATATGTTTTACTACAGTAGTGTCATACATCTGATATGATTGAATTTTTATGAAAGAAATTATTTTAATTATTAGGCGCACATAACAGTATATTTTTTTTTACTTTACAATTTGCTTTTCAAAAATGTACCCAGGCTTTATGGTTAAGATTCGGAGTAGGTATCGCTAGGTTTAAGTTTACAGCGTCTATATCCCCTCAGTATGTACAATACAATTTAGAAACAATTGTTTTGTTTAATTATATTTTCAATAATCATTTTGTCAAATTGTTTTTTTATTTTGAATTGTTTAAGATTTAAACACTGTATAATGTTACAATGCTTGTCTGTTCGTGAAAACAAGCCTACCTTTGTTTTACGATGTTTGTAGATGCTGATACAAAGCATACCTTTGACGTTACTATGTTTGTATGTTTGTGATACATAACTTACATTTGTTGTAACGATGATTGTGTTTGTGATACATAACTTCCCTTTTTTGTTACAATGTTTGTGTTTGTGATACATAACTTACCTTTGTTGTTACGATGTTTGTGTTTGTGATACATCACTTACCTTTGTTGTTACGATGTTTGTATGTTTGTGATACATCACTTACCTTTGTTGTTACGATGTTTGTGTTTGTGATACATCACTTACCTTTGTTGTTACTATGTTTGTGTTTGTGATACATCACTTACCTTTGTTGTTACGATGTTTGTGTTTGTGATACATAACTCACCTTTGTTGTTACGATGTTTGTATGTTTGTGATACATAACTTACCTTTGATGTTACAATGATTGTATGTTTGTGATACATCACTTTCCTTTGTTGTTACGATGTTTGTATGTTTGTGATACATAACTTACCTTTGTTGTTACGATGTTTGTATGTTTGTGATACATCACTTACCTTTGTTGTTACGATGTTTGTATGTTTGTGATACATCACGTACCTTTTTTGTTACAATGTTTGTATGTTTGTGATACATAACTTACCTTTGTTGTTACGATGATTGTGTTTGTGATACATCACTTACCTTTGTTGTTACGATGTTTGTGTTTAAGATACATCACTGACCTTTGTTGTTACGATGTTTGTGTTTGTGATACATCACTTACCTTTGTTGTTACGATGTTTGTGTTTGTGATACATCACTTACCTTTGTTGTTACGATGTTTGTGTTTGTGATACATAACTCACCTTTGATGTTACGATGTTTGTATGTTTGTGATACATAACTTACTTTTGTTGTTTTGTTTACTTTGTTGATTTATATTTGTAGATACTGTATCAATTCTAGGCCTTCTTGAAGTGTTATCTAAATGTCGACCGAATACTTTCTGAAATAAAATGCTGGGTATATCCCATCTGGTTAATTTATTTTAGTCATTTACAACAGCGTCATCCCGAGTAACAAAATCATTGGCATATTTTGATTTGTCCAACTCGCACCTCGAGTGTCAGATAAACCTGTAGTATGCACCAAGTGTGATTTAAATCGAACGCAAAAATGAATTGTCAAGTCGTTTTATTAAATCTGCAAAGCATTTTGGTGTTCTTTATCTTGTACGGCAAGAGAAATGGTTTTTTTTTTTTTTTTTTTTTTTTTTTTTTGTAATATAACACCCTCTAAGATGAAAATGATTAATTATTTTAAAACTCTTTAATACAAAATTAAAAAAAAACTGTCAGCGCATTTTTCTTACATTTCTCCGTCTCTCATCATCTGGTTGAAGAGTTTAACCTTATTGACTATATCGCCCAGGGAGGTTAACACTTTTCCACCTACTTCGGGCGTTCGATTTGCAGTCGATTTAAATTCTACAGACTCTATTAACTAGGAAAATCCAAGTAGATCATTAATGAATACAATATAGCTGTAACAACTGTGTAAGAGCCTCTTAAAAACTTTAAAACATTTTGGCGGGAAAAGTAGCAATACTTGAAAACATTTAGCTATTTTAGACCTTAGCAAACACAAGAAAATTGTATTAATCACATTTATCATGTGTGAATCTTACCTTCCACGGAAGTCTGCAACAAATCCAGACCAACCACACCAATATAAATGTCAGAAATACTAAAGCTAGCAATACAGCCACTATATCCAACACGTCATAACCGAATACCCCGGCACTGTGTTCTAAAGTAAACAATATTGTAATTATAATTACGTGAAGAAAATGTCGATTAAAACTTAGTGACATATTGTTTTAAATACATGTATACATAACATATTTTCTAAATATATACATGTAATATGATGCTATCATTATCTTGGATATGATTTCCGCATTACTATAGTTTTAGAGGTTAAGTCGGGATTGTGGTCTGTGAGTTTTTATCATTAAATCTACTACTTGGTCAATAGGACAATCCAGCATCAGACCGAGTCTGAGGGTGTACAAAGTAAGTATCATTTTGTATCCGAATCATAAATTTTTCCAGTTATCAAAATTGACTGTCATGGTGGATCATTGATTTGGTGTCAACATGAACCAAGTCATAACTGAAAATATCCACGGTACGAAGGATGCAACCGCCGCTTTTTGTAATTTATTGGAAACAATGAACATTTAAAACAAATGTAGAAACCAGAAGTCCTCATCCACAGGCAAACTTACTTTTAATTGTAAATTGAAATACAGAAAATCTGGTAAGACCTTCTTTGTACTTCCCACCCATTTAACCCCATGTAAATTTTTTAACTTGATTGAAATTTCACAGAAATGTTCAAATAGCTTGATGGCCATTTCGGTTAAAATTAAAAATCTAGTGGGGGGTACAAAAGGAAGTCTTTGCAAAAATATCAGATATTTTGCACAAATAAGTTTAATATTATCAGTTAGAAAAAAGTTCAACTTGACCAACACTTGACCAATACTTGACCAACACTTGACCAACACTTGACCAATACTTGACCAATACTAAACTTAAACTTTCTTACCGTTTTTATCATCGTTTTTATGTTGAGGTGGTTGGAAAAATGGAATTGCAAACATTTTGATAATACGATCAACTCAAAGTCAACTTTCTAGCTATATCAAAACGATCATCAGATGTATGTGATAATTAATCACGATGTATCGATCATCAGATGTATGTGATATTTAATCACGATGTATCGATGAATACAGTTCATTGATATATTTTTGTTAATGTTAGAGCTCACGGTTTGGTCAGTTATTCTCTTATCAATCAGTTTCGCGGGTAAATAACGAGTTTGAAATAACTGACAAGTGTGTGTGTGTGTGTGTGTGTGTGTGTGTGTGTGTGTGTGTGTGTGGCGGTGTTGATTTTGTTCTAGCATTATTTCAACAAGCATTTCAAAATGTTAACATCGTGTGACATAGTACACCTGTATTAATTAACTAATATGGAAGCGACAGAAACAAAAACTGTCTATTTCACCAAACCGGAAAACTTTATATTTTCAAACTAAGAACATGATCAAAGTAAATAAATTTTGTTAAAACCAGAAAGTTAATCAAATAAAAAACAACTTCTCTAATTTAAATTATAAATAACAATTTATTATGTCTCGGAGTAACATTTTGATTATTTTATTTTTTACCTATCAAGTGTCTGAAAACTACTCATTCTGACAAATGTTTTTAACCCAACAAAGTTAATCATATAATAATGATAAATTATATATTAATAATTATTGTTATTATAAAAAAATAAAAAATAATAATAATAATAATAAAAGTTCAAGTTCTTTATTACTCTCAAAACCACCGGGGGTGGTATGTGAGGTTAATATACATAAAATAAATATATTACATATTATCAGAAGTCCATTAATTAATTAATGGACTTCTGATATTATGGCGATTGATATATAATATAAACATAATACATTACGATTTTACAATATATATCACTATACCATAGATACAGTAAACACGTAGCATAAATATTATATTATAAATGTCAATAACCTAACTAAAATAAATGTGCTTATTTGAGTAATAAGCAGAGTAGAGCGACAAGTGATAATAATAATAATGATGATGATGATGAAGACAACAACAACAACAACAACAACAATAATAATAATAATAATAATAATAATAATAATAATAATAATAATAATAATAATGATGATGATGATGATGACAACATATATCATTAAATGCCTTAAATAATAATAACAACTGGGTCTTTCAGTTCAAAAATGTGTAAAGCTCTGTGTCTTGATGCTATTTATGAACATTTAACCTCCTTTACCTTTAGATTGATGACAAAAAGATGCTTTATTGATAAAAATGGTAAACATTATTAAAACATCAGGTAATCTCGGTCTTGAATTTAGGTAAAGGTACACCAAATTTGCAAATTTGGTAGAGTTTCACGTCTTTATGCCAGAGATGAAGATTTAACCATTTAAGTGCAAGTATTTGGATTCATGTCTAAATATGTTATAGTGCTTTAATGTTTCAGATCACTGCGGACATAAATGTGGTCCACAAACTTCACAAACTTGATAGGGCTTCAACAGGGCATGCAACTCTATATAATATCATAATATCAAACTCTTGAAAATTTATATTGCAAGATTTCACTCTTCTAGCTCTTCCGGTTTCGACAATAAATGAAAGCTGTTAATTGTTTTACAACATTAGATCAATGTAACGCCCTCCCCATCTTGACTTTTACCTGTTGCTCTGTCTGTGTAGCTTAGTTGGTACCTAAAGCGATCGACTAAACCACATGGTTCGATTCCTAGTTCGAAATTGCATCTTTTCTCTTCTTGTAACATGTATTATCAAAAAAAGAGCGTTGTATATTTGTTCATAGCAGCGGTTCTAAGGGGCCTTCAAGTCCGTTTTTTATTTATTTTATTTTATTTTTATTTCTATTTATTTATTTATTTATTTATTTTGGTGTTGGTAGCTCTTGAAAAGTCTTCAAAAATTGTAAAATGAAACTTTATCAGACATCACTGTCAACAAATTTAGTATTATGTCCCACGTTAAAATTACGATACATTCAAAGTATTTTGCAATGTCCGTGTTATCGCAGGTCATATTTAAGTGAAACTTTTCTAAATTTGATAGAATGTTAAAATGAGGTAGGTCTGCTTTCGTCCTCTATGCTGTTCTTACATCTTGGGTACTGACATATGTCGTCTTTCTTACACATCCTTTTTGTGATATTAGATATTATGTATCGTCATTTTTACGTTTTATTATTATTATTTTATTTTATTTTATTTGCACATTCTATTATTGTGAATCTAGCTTGCCTCTGTATTTGATTAATATATTTCAGGTCTTTTTCACGTTAAATATATCCTTGCCCAGACCTTTCAATAAGTGCTAATTACAAGTGAGCTTCATTGCCCACTTTCTACTTTCACTACGCATGCGTATTTTATTGCGGGAATTCAACTTAAGATCAAACTTCCGGAAAGAGTGATAACAGAAAAGAGATGTGGTATTTAATTTCAACTCTCAATCCAGGTAACAAGTTGTTGTAGCGACAATAACATGTTTAATTTTAGGTTGCAATATATTATTTCACTCAGCACATATCATGGGTACACAGACCACAAGAGCATTCAATAATATAGGGTAGCATGTCCCACTAGTTTTTCAAAATAGCTGTTTTGAAAATTTAACTAGTCAAAGTTATTCAGTATCATCTCTCTATGTTTCTACTAATAAAAATTTTGTGAAAAAATCATGTTGTTGTTAATAAACGGCTCTCAAAAATTTCGTAGTTTTCCAAACCGGAAATGAAAAAATAGGAATGATTCAAGGGAAATCACTCTAAATTACCAACGTGTATGGATATCCTTAAAAATAGTCCAGTCTATAGTCTGTTTTAAATTAGCAAACTGTATACAGTAAATACCTAAATTGAATGATAACTCAAGGTATCTGATACAGACTATAAAACTGCGTATGTGTTGCTTCTTGTAAGTTAACTGGCAGCCATTGTTAAAAACAATACATAGCAGTTCTTATTGTATAGTTCCCCCTGCCATCGTTTGCGCGAGTGAACTCATAGAAATAAGAATACTGAAAAAATTCCATTGAGTATTGTGAATAATAATTTCATAACGTTGAACTTCGTTGATTGAGATTGATGTTTATAGCTTGATTTGAAAACTTTGAAAAATTATTAAAAATATACCATAAATATCTAAATGAACAATATTGCCATGTCTATTCTATTTTATTAGGCACTTTTACTGTCTAGATGCCAATTTTTTTTAATCTTGCTTAAAAACAGAATTCTGAGACGTGTACAATTTGTTGTACAGTTTGATCGACACAGTTGTCTCCCCTTATACGAACTCTCTTGAATTTCCCAATCTCCTGGGACTTGCTATATAGGGTTATTGAAATATTGTAGACTTGACATTTGCACGAACTAGCGAGTTTCACAATATCAGTTCAATAACTCTTTTAATATACAGCAAAATATATGTCATTTGCTTCCCACTTGTGTTCCATGTAAAAATATAATTTTTGTCTCAAAATACACAAATATTGCACTTGTAGCTTACCGGGCTTGATAGTAGTCCTGAAAATCATAACTCTTATCAGCTTTGCTATGTGCCGTTATGGCACATATCCATATAGCAAAGCCGTGAAGAGTAATGATTTTCTGGACTAGGCTTGATAGGTGGTCGGGTAGATCAGTCTGTATAGTGTCCTGCTAGTATTGGGAAGGTCCTGGGTTTGAGTCCTGGTTTGGCCACATTTTTTCCCTTTCCTGTTACACACTAGTTCTTATATATTGATATAAGAACTTGTGCAATATCACAGCAAAACTCATGTCCATTTAGATGAAAGTGTCACGTGACAAAGTGTGCAATATGAAAAATGGATTCGGGAGACCCAAAGTTTCTGTGCAAATATCGATATATATTGCATGTTAACATCTTGGAATTTATCATTTATTTTTATGTGAAACATATATTGCTTAGATACAATGATACCTGTTACAGACAAAATACTAGAGGCGAAAACCTCTTACAAAGAATAAAAACTATGCCATTACAGGTAAAATTAAGATGTAAAAAATGTGAGGAACAGAATTCCTTTTTTGTGAACAACATACATAACCAAGAGCATCACACACTACTCTGGTGTAAGCACATATTCAACATAAAATACCTGTTGTGGCAATATTTCATTTTGTACTAGGTAATACTAGTGTGATCAGAAAGCAGCACTGTTGTATATTAGAGGTTTGTTGGTTAGAGCGTTTCTAAACTTTAGTCAGATTATTTCACATATATATATATAGAGGCAGGCAGTTTTTGTGTGGTGACATAGACCAGAATGCCCAGAGAAAACCACCAGCCTATGACAAAAAACTCTTCCTATTTACTCTATGTAATAATTATAAATGTTAGACTACTTCCTAAATACCTGTCCTGTTTTGGGGACTGTTGAAAGCACATAAAGTTTTGATATAGTTAAGGGACATTAAGAATGTAGGCAATATCATATCAAACTCTGTTTGTCTGGTACAGTTGTATTATCATTATGTAGATTTAATTTAATACATTATTTTAGATGAGAAGTATACATTGTTGGTGGGTAAAGAATATTTAGTTGGGAGAAAGGATTGTGATATCGTAATATCAGGAGATGCTTCAGTCAGTAGGAAACATGCTATATTACAAGTTTTACATTCAGAGGCAAATCTGGTAAGTATTATTTTGTATGAATGGTTGTGAATAAAAACAATAAGAAATTGTAGGAGTCAAGGTATATAACTATATATGATTTGTCATTGTATTTTGTTAAAGATAGAAACAGGAGTGCAGTTGTTGGCTTTAATGGAATTTCATCAAACTTACTACATTGACAGACATTTTTTAAAAAAAAAAGGAAGAAGACTTGATTTTGTGAGGTTCAAGGTAAAAAGTTACTATATATAAACATGTTTATCAAATGGACTTAAAGTTTGCTTTGATGGAATTATAGTTTATGATATATTGGCAGATTTGTGTCATCTGTGCAAGTGCAAGATTTTCACATTTTGATGAACAATCTTGCAGCTCTTGGAGGATTGGCACTTTTGTACAGAATTTTAATTAATCAGGTAAAACGAATTAAACATGCAAACAGTATCAAGTTAAAATCTGTTTATCTGTTTTTTTTGTATTGCAAAATCTTTTATATCCTTACCAATTTATCGTCTAAAGTGGTCAGAATTGTATCCATTATCATTTAGGGGTAATAAAACTTGGATTTCCCAAGGGGTCTCTGGCCATGTGTTCTTATCTTGAAAGTAGACATTAATAGCAAAGTCATCTTCAGTTTAGTGATATAGAGGAGATAATTACAAGTCAGCTCACACATGAATGTGGCCATAATGTAAGACAGACAGAAAAATGTCTCAACACATCAAATGATGCATGAGGCTGAAGCAGTTGATATAAATTCATATGATGCAGACATGCCAGCAGTTAAAAACAACAGTGCTAGCAGCTAAAATATCAAAAGACTGAACCAATACTTAACTCTTGGTTAAAAATTTACATCTAGCTATGAAAATGTCCAAAGATATGATTTATTATTAATAGTTTTATGCCACTTTCTATTTACCATGTTTACTGTTGCATGGTTGTTCAGTACAAACTATAAAGCATTGACACTCTCCAAATGGTGTATAGTCAACCTGTCCTAATTTCTCTGATTTTGACTTCTGATTTGCCCTACTTTCAAAACCAACTCATCCCACTTTTTAGCTCACCTGAGCTGAAAGCTCAGATGAGCTATTGCAATTCATATTCGTCCGTTGTGGGTAAACATTTTAATCTTCTACTGCAAAACTACTAGGCCATATTTAATGAAACTTGTATACTTTCATGGCTGGGTGAAGGCCTTTCAGATTTGCACAAATGAAGGAGTTACCTCCACTTGGGGTCCTATAAAGGGGAAAAATTTTAAAATCTTCTCCTCTGAATGTACAAGAGATATACCTTAGTTATTTCATGTATAATATTCTTAGGTTATATAGTTTCAGATTTGCACAAATGGTAGCCATGGGACTCAAAATGGGGGAATGACAAGGCACTTAGTGGGGAAAAGGCTAAAAGTAGAATATTTAGCCTTTGAAAATTTAGACTTAATGGAAGAATTTGATTGACAGACAAGAATTTATTTTGACTTATCTGATATTTTTGAATTTTAAGATTTCAACTAAAGCATCCATTTCTTAAATTGAAATATATAGTTACTAATTTTGGACAAAATGAAAAACTTCCAGATATCTGAAGTTTCAACTAACCTGATTTTGAGATAACAAGTTTTCACTGTATATACACAATCTTATTTTGTTTATATTTTTCAGACAAATCCAAAGAAATTTTCAGTTTTGACAGTGAAAGATAGTTCAAAATTTGGAATTTACATTAACAAAGTGAAGTTGACAGATAAAGAGAGTCATGCCTTAAATGATGGGGATGAAGTTATATTTGGTACAAAGTTAGCCTACATGTAAGATAATATAATACTTCACACAAGGACATTGTTGTCCATTTGACCAAAAAACCTGTTATGAGAATTGTCATTGGCAACACAATGTCTCCAATGAGCCAAACAAAACTGATTTGGTACATGTGTAAGTAGCCATTCTATGCAACATTGGCATTGTCTCTGTGTAAATATTTGACTAACATAGGGATGTTGTAGCCTTAAATGAAACTTCTCTAACTACTTGTGATTCTTAACCATTCTTGTACACTCTGACTCATCATGAGTGTCAACAAGTTGATCTGCTGTCTCCATTGTCTTATGAAATAGGAAAACTGACTTTCTGTAGTTGACATCGCAACCTAACATGTAGGCCTCTGTGATGCCCAAATAACTGCAATATTGTTGTCTTATAAACACCAAATTGCTGGGCTCTGTGACATTGTGAATGTCTCTCCACTATCAAAGTGGTGGCTCTACCCCTATCAGCTTCTCTCAGTTGCTGCCTTTAAAATATTTCTAAGAACAGCGTCTATCTAATCTACTGTTTCAATATTTGATTTGTAATATTATTCTATACCCACTCAAGATACATGGTTCTGTGGAACTCTGATGACATCTATGGGAGTCATATGGCAGAGACAAGTGTCTGCAATGTTTCTGAATATGAACTTAATTTTTACTGATAAGATTTTTAGCTCACCTGAGCTGAAAGCTTAGATGAGCTATTGCTATCAATCTTCGTCTGTTGTGCTTCGTGCGTAAACTTCTTCTCCTCCAAAACTACTGGGCCAAATTTAATGAAACTTCATAACCATCATGCCTGGGTGAAGCCCTTTCAGATTTGCACAAATGAAGGAGTTATGTCCCTTTGGGACCCCATAAAGGGGGAAAAAGTGAAAAACTTTAAAAATCTTCTCCTCTTAATGTACAAGAGATATACCTTAGTTATTTCATTAATAACATCCTTAGGTCATCTATTTTCAGATTTGCACAAATGGTAGCCATGGGGTGCAAAATGGGGAAATTGTAAGGCACTGAGTGGGGAAATTGCTAAAAATTATATATTTGTCACTATATCTTGAAAACTATTAACTTTTTGTATAGGCATGTATATTAGAATATTGTAGGTATTGACATGATGGTCATTTTGATATCTCGATCAAGGTCATGTTGAAAGGTCAAGGTCAGAGCTGCAGAAGAAGACTTAAATTGCTAATTATCTTGAAAACTATTAACTTTTTGTATAGGCATATATATTAGAAAATTGTAGGTATTGACATGACAATCATTTTGATATATGGATCAAGGTCATATGTTGAAAGGTCAAGGTGACAACTGCAAAAGAAGACTTAAATTGCTAATTATCTTGAAAGCTATTAACTTTTTAAGCATCAGCTCTATTGAGCTGAGTGCTTATAGCAATTGTTGGGTTTTTTCATAATTGGCGCTTCTCAATTTTCGCTTTGAAAGCCAATGAAATTGCGAGTTTTCACCCAAAATCCATATACGGATGTGGAATTTTTTACATCCGGATTAATTGTTTTTTCGCCCTTGTCAATGGGAATTCCTCCTCTTGATATATAGGTCAATTGATCTTTGCATGCGGGGTTTCCTATATCTCATTCACGAACGGGTCACAGTCTGAGTTAAAAATAGAAGGCATGTGGGAATTCCCGTTTCTGATTGGTCAATTTTTCAGAAGACGCGCGAGAAATCAACCAATGACAACGTTTTTTTTTTTGTAAACAGAGAGATACAACGTGAAGATATGTATGTAAACAAATTAATGTAATAAATTAATAACAATAGATTTATCAATGTTTATATAGTAATCGGTTTTCTGAACAAGGGAGAGAAGGATTTCATTGTTTCGTAAGGTAACTCCATGTTCCACATGAACTCCTGTGAAAGTAATGCTCGGCTTACGCGATAGGTCATTAATCTTATGTAGACATTTTATTTTTCATCTTTTCAGGATTAAAAATTTCTTAAGTAGGAATCGGAAACTTGTAGGGCTTATATAAACCCGCCGCAAATCGGTGATTTTTAATCAACTTCTGATTCAAAGTGAACATGGTGCAGTTATAAACAAATTTTCATTAATTTTTTTAATTAACATAATTCATCTGATTTGAATTTTTCATACCTCTACCGAATTCTTATCTGTTATCAATTTTGGTTTTCTGTAGACCGGATCGAAAACAATATTATTTTGTCAATTTAATTTTAATTGAAATTAATGTGTTTTTGATTGAATTCTGCATTTGAATATCAAGTCTTCAAGATTTTGATTTTTCAGGATTTGACATTTCTCAACAAAATTTAATTTTGATTGTGAACTCTCAGGCTTTTACTATCTTTTGTTCAGAATTATTATAAACTTTGGCATCAGGATTTGAAATTCAGAATTTTAATAAACTTTGGCATCAGGATTTGAAATTAAAATTTTAATAAACTTTGGCATCAGGATTTGAAATTAAAATTTTAATAAACTTTGGCATCGGGATTTGAAATTAAAATTTTAATAAACTTTGGCATCAGGATTTGAAATTCAGAATTTTAATAAACTTTGACATCAGGATTTGAAATTCAGAATTTTAATAAACTGTGACATCAGGATTTGAAATTCAGAATTTTAATAAACTTTGACATCAGGATTTGAAATTCAGAATTTTAATAAACTTTGGCATCAGGATTTGAAATTCAGAATTTTAATAAACTTTGGCATCAGGATTTGAAATTCAGAATTTTAATAAACTTTGACATCAGGATTTGAAATTCAGAATTTTAATAAACTTTGGCATCAGGATTTGAAATTCAGAATTTAAATAAACTTTGGCATCAGGATTTGAAATTCAGAATTTAAATAAACTTTTACATCAGGATTTGAAATTCAGAATTTAAATAAACTTTGGCATCAGGATTTGAAATTCAGAATTTTAATAAACTTTGACATCAGGATTTGAAATTAAAATTTTAATAAACTTTTACATCAGGATTTGAAATTCAGAATTTAAATAAACTTTTACATCAGGATTTGAAATTCAGAATTTTAATAAACTTTGACATCAGGATTTGAAATTCAGAATTTTAATAAACTTTGACATCAGGATTTGAAATTCAGAATTTTAATAAACTTTGGCATCAGGATTTGAAAATCAGAATTTTAATAAACTTTGACATCAGGATTTGAAATTCAGAATTTTAATAAACTTTGACATCAGGATTTGAAATTCAGAAATTTAATAAACTTTGGCATCAGGATTTGAAATTAAAATTTTAATAAACTTTGGCATCAGGATTTGAAATTAAAATTTTAATAAACTGTGACATCAGGATTTGAAATTCAGAATTTTAATAAACTTTGACATCAGGATTTGAAATTCAGAATTTTAATAAACTTTGGCATCAGGATTTGAAATTCAGAATTTTAATAAACTTTGGCATCAGGATTTGAAAATCAGAATTTTAATAAACTTTGGCATCAGGATTTGAAAATCAGAATTTTAATAAACTTTGACATCAGGATTTGAAATTCAGAATTTTAATAAACTTTGACATCAGGATTTGAAATTCAGAAATTTAATAAACTTTGGCATCAGGATTTGAAATTAAAATTTTAATAAACTTTGGCATCAGAATTTGAAATTCAGAATTTAAATAAACTTTGACATTAGGATTTGAAATTCAGAATTTTAATAAACTTTGGCATCAGGATTTGAAATTAAAATTTTAATAAACTTTGACATCAGGATTTGAAATTCAGAATTTTAATAAACTTTGACATCAGGATTTGAAATTCAGAATTTTAATAAACTTTGACATCAGGATTTGAAATTCAGAATTTTATTAAACTTTGGCCTCAGGATTTGAAATTCAGAATTTTAATACACTGGCATCAGGATTTGAAATTAAAATTTTAATAAACTTTGGCATCAGGATTTGAAATTCAGAATTTTAATAAACTTTGGCATCAGGATTTGAAATTCAGAATTTTAATAAACTTTGACATCAGGATTTGAAAATCAGAATTTAAATAAACTTTTACATCAGGATTTGAAATTCAGAATTTTTATAAACTTTGGCATCAGGATTTGAAATTCAGAATTTTAATAAACTTTGACATCAGGATTTAAAATTAAAATTTTAATAAACTTTGGCATTAGGATTTGAAATTCAGAATTTTAATAAACTTTGACATCAGGATTTAAAATTAAAATTTTAATAAACTTTGGCATTAGGATTTGAAATTCAGAATTTTAATAGACTTTGACATCAGGATTTGAAATTCAGAATTCTAATAAACTTTGACATTAGGATTTGAAATTCAGAATTTTAATAAACTTTGACATCAGGATTTGAAATTCAGAATTCTAATAAACTTTGACATCAGGTTTTGAAATTCAACAAAAGTTAATTTTGAGTATGAACTCTCAGGTTTTTACTATTGTTTATTGTGGCGATTTGATTCTTGATATTTGAAACCTAAGAACGAAAGAAAACTTTTATCAGCGAGAAATCAATCATGGGAGAGTCAAGGTTTTATCAGATAGTCTTGGGGGATTTTCACCAAGGTGCCAGTATTTTTTTTTCATACTCTAGAGGTAGACAATGTGTTGCAAATTGTGCAGTTGCCATTAGTTATTCTATTATAAAACCATTGTTTGTCTCGTTATGCAGTTGCCTACATACACTGTCTTTTTAACCTTGCCAATTATGTTTCACTGTCAGAATTTTTCTTGTTGTGGCACAACATTGCTATAGGCATATACATCAGCATTTTTGTTTGTCCTTAACACTTGTCTCTTTCCTTTAATCAGAGTTGACTTACCCACTTGGCCGCCTCAGTCCCCTTTTAAAGTCAAGGGCAACTTCCTAAAAACTGATTTCTGATTTAATGAATATTGCTGTGCCATAAACATGTATTTTATTAACATTTGTCTTGATATGAATTGGTTTGTTCATACATAAAGGCTGATACTTGAAGATCTGGCCCCAGTTTCACAATCATTCACTCAACTGAGTGTACACTCAACTCAAATACACGTGTATTCCCATTTTTCTCTCATCAATATTTTAAAAATTTTAAGTTTTATGAGGCAATATTTTGTTTTATTCAACAAAACTATACTAAACAATTTAGATATAACATTAGATACTCAATTTTAACTGTGTAATGTCTTAAAAATTGACATTAAAATATTCCCAAATTTGTGTTGAGTGTACACTCAAATGAGTGAATGATTGTGAAATTGGGGCCTGGTAAATATTTGCAGTTGTTTGTTCTTTTCCATGGAATAAAATTTAATCTATGCATTCTTAGTTATTGAAACGTGGAAACATCCATAAACTCGAGATACTTGCATAATTCCCTACACGTCAAAATATTGCAGTGAGCTGATGCTTCAGTACCTTCAGTACTTTGATTGTATAGGCATGTATATTAGGATATTGTAGGTATTGACATGACAATCATTTTGATATATGGATCAAGGTCATATGTTGAAAGGTCAAGGTGACAGCTTCAAAAAAAGACATAAATATCTAATTATCTTGAAAACTATTAACTTTTTGTATAGGCATGTATATTAGAATATTGTAGGTATTGCAACAGCGATCATTTGATATATGGTTCAAGGTCATATGTTGAAAGGTCAAAGTCACAGTTGCAAAAGAAGACTTAAATTGCTAATTATCTTGAAAACTATTAACTTTTTGTATAGGCATGTATATTAGAATATTGTAGGTATTGCAACAGCGATCATTTTGATATATGGATCTAGGTCATATGTTGAAAGGTTAAGGTCACAACTGCAAAAGAAGACTTAAGTTGCTAATTATCTTGAAAACTTTTTGTATGGGCATGTATATTAGAATATTGTAGGTATTGGCATGATGGTCATTTTGATATATGGTTCAAGGTTATATGTTCAAAGGTCAAGGTCATATCGACATAGGAATACTGAAATTATTAATTATCTTGAAAGCTATTAAAATCATGCATAGGCATGTATATAAGAATATTGTAGGTATTGACATGAGAATCATATATGGTTTGAGGTCATATATGTTCAAAGGTCAAAGACATAGCTGCATAATTATACTGAAATTGATTAATTTGGAAATTATTTATTGTACTACAGTTACTTCATGTATATTATATAAGCTACTTATAAATGTAATGTGAGTGGGTATATTTCTGATTAAGTTTTGTGGGAGTTCTTAACTTGAGAAAACTTTTAAAGTTTCTGTACTTAATATATTGTCTATTGCACTTTGCAAACAATATTGGACATATCTTCAGGTGAGCGTTAAGGCACATGGGCCTCTTGTTGTAAAATTTGGTCAGTATTTTGTATAAGTATCACAATTAAGCTTTATGTATGACTATATTTGTAAATAATTAATTATTCTACCCAATCTGATTGGTTAGTGGTTCTTTTATGCTTGTTAGATTTTAGATAATAATTCCTTTGATTTTAGTTGTGCTTTGATGAAAGTTGATAAGTATTTTTATGATTAAAATTTAATGTGTGTCAAAACTTGTGCATATGGTTATTACTGAGCATACTGCTAAAACGAAATGGCCAGTTGAAACAAAATTTGTGTTGTAAAGTTCAGGGTTCAAGAAAGGATAGTTTTGTGGCAAAAATGTTGGTTTAATTTTAAAAAATCACCAGTTTTGATATTGTCTGACCTGCATTAAAAATCTTTAGCTAAGTCGATTCACTTTTTAACTCCTTTAGTTCAAAGTTGAAATGTGGATTTCTCTTCATGTATCCACTCTCAAATTAATGCTCTGTATGATTCCATGATAAATATATAATATATGACTTTGATTCTTGTTTGTTTCAGGGTGGTGTATGAACAATTTACAATATCTATGTCATGTTTATTTCAGGATGGTGTCTGACATGCTTCTTGTTTGTTTCAGGGTGGTGTATGAACCATTTATAATATCTATGTCGTGTTTGTTTCAGGGTGGTGTATGAACCATTTATAATATCTATGTCATGTTTGTTTTGGGGTGGTGTATGAATCATTTATAATATCAATGTCATGTTTGTTTCAGGATGGTGTATGAACCATTCATAATATCAATGTCATGTTTGTATCAGGATCAGGCCTCTACAAACGCCGATTTTTGGCAAAAAACGCCGATTCAAACTTAAAAAAGCCGATTGAAAAATATCCGAATCGGCTTTTTTCCCCATAATAGTAAGACAAAATCTGATTAAAAATTCTTTAATGCCGGCTTGTTAACAATTAAAATTACTCAGGACAGTGTCACAATTCACTGAACTTCCCTATTCACAGGTAATTACCTAATACCTTACAAGTTCATTGATTACTAGTGGCTTCACCTGTTCACATCGTTTCTACAAGAGTATAGTAACACATACACGTGCCTGACCGATCCAGTTTATAGAGAGTTAATAACCTCCCCTGAATTCTATATACAAGAGCTGACTAGATAACGACGGTTTTTCGGGTTACCAACAACAACAACATGATCACGGCATTACACGTGGTTTTTCTTTCTGTTATATGTTGATCAAATTTAAGTTACCAGTGATGGGATTTTGCAACATATTATTAAGCGGTATTTATGAACATTTATCTATATATGCGACATTGTCACACATCGACTTAAAATTTATAATTAAAACGACAGATATTCCGATGTACCAAACAGAATTCGGTTTTTTTAGCTCAACTGGCTATAGCCAGCTGAGCTTATGGCATGGTTTTGCGTGCGTCCGTGCGTCCGTGCGTCCATGCGTGCGTAAACTTTAATCTTCTCCCCTGAAACCACTGGGGCAATTGGAACCAAATTTGGTGTGGAAGGTCCTTAGGTGGGATAGACCAAAGTTTGTACCAGGCGACCCCGCCCGACATCCAAGATGGCCGCTGTTACTATAAATAGCAAAAACACATAAATAGACATTGCTGAGTCATTTTTTAACCGTTTTTGTTCAAATTTGAAATGTAGAGAGTAGATAGCGGGGCATTCAACATATGTAACGGGTTTTTATGAGAAATTTTTCGTTGACCCGATTTTTACGAATTATGCAAATGAGGTGTAATATTTAATCAATTCTTTGAAAATCTTCTCCTCTGAAACCACTGGGCCAATTGGAACCAAATTTGGTGTGGAAGGTCCCTTGGTGAGGTGGACCAAAGTTTGTACCAGGCGACCCCGCCCGACATCCAAGATGGCCGCTGTTACTATAAATAGCAAAAACACATAAATAGCCATTGCTGAGTCATTTTTTAACCGTTTTTGTTCAAATTTGAAATGTAGAGAGTAGATAGCGGGGCATTCAACATATGTAACGGGTTTTTATGAGAAATTTTTCGTTGACCCGATTTTTACGAATTATGCAAATGAGGTGTAATATTTAATCAATTCTTTGAAAATCTTCTCCTCTGAAACCACTGGGCCAATTGGAACCAAATTTGGTGTGGAAGGTCCCTAGGTGGGGTAGACCAAAGTTTGTACCAGGCAACCCCGCCCGACATCCAAGATGGCCGCTGTTACTATAAATAGCAAAAACACATAAATAGCCATTGCTGAGTCATTTTTAGCTCAACTGGCTATAGCCAGCTGAGCTTATGGCATGGTTTTGCGTGCGTCCGTGCGTCCGTGCGTCCGTGCGTGCGTGCGTAAACTTTAATCTTCTCCTCTGAAACCACTGGGGCAATTGGAACCAAATTTGGTGTGGAAGGTCCCTAGGTGGGATAGACCAAAGTTTGTACCAGGCGACCCCGCCCGACATCCAAGATGGCCGCTGTTACTATAAATAGCAAAAACACATAAATAGCCATTGCTGAGTCATTTTTTAACCGTTTTTGTTCAAATTTGAAATGTAGAGAGTAGATAGCGGGGCATTCAACATATGTAACGGGTTTTTATGAGAAATTTTTCGTTGACCCGATTTTTACGAATTATGCAAATGAGGTGTAATATTTAATCAATTCTTTGAAAATCTTCTCCTCTGAAACCACTGGGCCAATTGGAACCAAATCTGGTGTGGAAGGTCCCTAGGTGGGGTAGACCAAAGTTTGTACCAGGCGACCCCGCCCGACATCCAAGATGGCCGCTGTTACTATAAATAGCAAAAACACATAAATAGCCATTGCTGAGTCATTTTTTAACCGTTTTTGTTCAAATTTGAAATGTAGAGAGTAGATAGCGGGGCATTCAACATATGTAACGGGTTTTTATGAGAAATTTTTCGTTGACCGAATTTTTACGAATTATGCAAATGAGGTGTAATATTTAATCAATTCTTTGAAAATCTTCTCCTCTGAAACCACTGGGCCAATTGGAACCAAATTTGGTGTGGAAGGTCCCTAGGTGGGGTAGACCAAAGTTTGTACCAGGCGACCCCGCCCGACATCCAAGATGGCCGCTGTTACTATAAATAGCAAAAACACATAAATAGCCATTGCTGAGTCATTTTTAGCTCACCTGAGCCAAAGGCTCAAGTGAGCTTTTCTGATCAAAATTTGTCTGTCGTCGTCGTCGGCGGCGGCGTTGTCGTCGTCGTCGTCGTCGTCGTCGTCGTCGTCCGCGGCGTAAACTTTTACATTTTCAACTTCTTTTCTAAAACTATGAGGTAGATTTCAATGAAACTTGGTCAGATGCATATATGGGCCAGTGCAATTCAGATTTGTTCGTGACGTTGTCATGGCTCCCAAAACTAGGTCAAGGTGACCCATGATTCCAAAAAACTTAAAAAATCTTCTTCTCTGAAAGCGATGATGGGAGAAAAAATCTGATGTGATATTTAGCTTCTCTAGGGTCTTAAGCTTATAAATTGTTCATTTCATGAAATTTGGTAAAAAATTAGGTTACGCGTTTTTGCGTTTAATTTTGAAAATTTCGTAAAATGGCTTCAAATTATTATAACTTGACTATATGAATAGATATTGACATGGGGTTTTCAGTTTTGACTTTTTCTTGAAATAACCTTCAAAATGGGGTCAAGGTCAAAGTTCAAGGTCATGACCTAGTTTGTAATTTGTGCAGTTTTAGGCTTTTTTCTTCCAAATTATAAGAGATATATAATATTAAAACATTGTTAAAATGTTTAGCAGGACAAAATGTAAAAAGGTACAAAGTTTCGTAACTGTATGATAATGCATGTAGGAGTTGTTGCCCCTGAAATGTTATTTTTTTGCTAAAAAAGACTAAAATTGTGCGTTAGCTTGAAAACTATAAACTTTTTGTATAGGCATGTATTATAGAATATTGTAGGTATTGACACGACGAACATTTTGATATATGGCTCAAGGTCATACATTCAAAGGTCAAGGTCATAGGTGCATAAAAAGACTGAAATTGTTAATTATCTTGGAAACTATTAACTTTTTGTATTGGCATGTATATTAGATTATTGTAGGAATTGATATGGTGATCATTCTGATATAAGATTCAAGGTTTTACATTTGAATGTCAAGGTCATAGATGCATAAAAAGACCCAAATTGTTAATTATCTTGAAAACTATTAACTTTTTGCAAAGGTATATATACTAGAATTTTGTAGGTATTGATATGACATTCATTTTGATATGTGGCTCAAGGTTCTACATTCAAAGGTCAAGGTCATAGGTGCATAAAAAGACTGAAATTGTTTATTATCTTGGAAACTATTAACTTTTTGTATGGCATGTATATTAGAATATTGTAGGAATTGATATGGTGATTATTCTGATATAAGATTCAAGGTTTTACATTTGAATGTCAAGGTCATAGATGCATAAAAAGACCCAAATTGTTAATTATCTTGAAAACTATTAACTTTTTGCAAAGGTATATATACTAGAATTTTGTAGGTATTGATATGACAATCATTTTGATATGTGGCTCAAGGTTCTACGTTTAAAGGTCAAGGTCATAGATGCATAAAAAGACTCAAATTGTTAATTATCTTGGAAACTATTAACTTTTTGTATGGCATGTATATTAGAATATTTTATGTATTTTTGCAAATGATTTTGGATATATCCTCAGGTTGGCCATGTCCTCAGGTGAGCGTTAAGGCCCATGGGCCTCTTGTTTAACTGTTTTTGTTCAAATTTGAAATGTAGAGAGTAGATAGCGGGGCATTCAACATATGTAACGGGTTTTTATGAGAAATTTTTCGTTGACCCGATTTTTACGAATTATGCAAATGAGGTGTAATATTTAATCAATTCTTTGAAAATCTTCTCCTCTGAAACCACTGGGCCAATTGGAACCAAATTTGGTGTGGAAGGTCCCTAGGTGGGGTAGACCAAAGTTTGTACCAGGCGACCCCGCCCGACATCCAAGATGGCCGCTGTTACTATAAATAGCAAAAACACATAAATAGCCATTACTGAGTTATTTTTTAACCGTTTTTGTTCAAATTTGAAATGTAGAGAGTAGATAGTGGGGCATTCAACATATTTAACGGGTTTTTATGAGAAATTTTTCGTTGACCTGATTTTTACGAATTATGCAAATGAGGTGTAATATTTAATCAATTCTTTGAAAATCTTCTCCTCTGAAACCACTGGGCCAATTGGAACCAAATTTGGTGTGGAAGGTCCCTAGGTGGGGTAGACCAAAGTTTGTACCAGGCGACCCCGTCCGACATCCAAGATGGCCGCTGTTACTATAAATAGCAAAAACACATAAATAGCCATTGCTGAGTCATTTTTTAACCGTTTTTGTTCAAATTTGAAATGTAGAGAGTAGATAGCGGGGCATTCAACATATGTAACGGGTTTTTATGAGAAATTTTTCGTTGACCCGATTTTTACAAATGATGCAAATGAGGTGTAATATTTAATCAATTCTTTGAAAATCTTCTCCTCTGAAACCACTGGGCTAATTGGAACCAAATTTGGTGTGGAAGGTCCCTAGGTGGGGTGGACCAAAGTTTGTACCAGGCGACCCCGCCCGACATCCAAGATGGCCGCTGTTACTATAAATAGCAAAAACACATAAATAGCCATTACTGAGTCATTTTTTAACCGTTTTTGTTCAAATTTGAAATGTAGAGAGTAGATAGTGGGGCATTCAACATATTTAACGGGTTTTTATGAGAAATTTTTCGTTGACCTGATTTTTACGAATTATGCAAATGAGGTGTAATATTTAATCAATTCTTTGAAAATCTTCTCCTCTGAAACCACTGGGCCAATTGGAACCAAATTTAATGTGGAAGGTCCCTAGGTGGGGTGGACCAAAGTTTTTACCAGGCAACCCCGCCAGACATCCAAGATGGCCGCTGTTACTATAAATAGCAAAAACACATAAATAGCCATTGCTGAGTCATTTTTTAACCGTTTTTGTTCAAATTTGAAATGTAGAGAGTAGATAGTGGGGCATTCAACATATTTAAAGGGTTTTTATGAGAACATTTTTGTTGACCCAATTTTCAAGAATTATGCTTAAGGTGTAATATTTAGTGAAATCTTTGAAAATCTTCTCCTCTGAAACAACTGGGCCAAGTGGAATGAAATTTTGTGTGGAAGGTCCAAATGTCAGCCTGACTAAAGGTGGTACCAGACAACCCGGCCTGACATCCAAGATGGCTGTCATAACTAAAAATAGAAAGAAAAAAAAAAGACCATTGTTGATCTTTTTTTCCACCAATTGAGCTCAAATTTTAAATATATAAAGTATACTGTGTGGGATTCAAAATACATAATGTTTTTTTCTGAGAAAATTTTTATTGACCCAATTTTCAAGAAATATGCAAATTAGGTGTAATATTTAGTAAAATCTTTTCCTCTAAAATCACAGGGCCAATTGGAACCAAACTTCCTGTGGAAGGTTCCTACATCGGCCTAAAAAAAGTTTGAACCAGTCTATGATGCCTGTTGTTACTAGATATATATATATAAAATAGCCATTGTGGATCCATTCTAAGCTCAACTGGCTAAACCCAGCTGAGTTTATGGCATAGTGAAGCATGCCTGCATGTGTGTGTTGCAAAGTAGGCTTCATTGAAGCAAAAATGGTCATAAGCTCAATTTATTTCCCATCTTAAGCTGATGAACCAATTATGGTAACCACATCACATTGTCTTACAGGGGCCACAGTGGCTGTGTGGTCTTAAACATTCGATGGTACGAATCACAGCACCTTTCACCCCTGACATTGTGCATTAATGCCAAGTGGGCTAGCACTTCATCTTTGAAAGTTTGTCAGTTAACTTGCTGCTTGGTCGTGGTTTTCTCCTATAATCCAGTGTCCTCCACCATTTCCAAAATTGACAGTCTCCATATAAGTGAAATATTCTTGAGTTGAACGTTAAACAGCATTTCAATCAAAAACAAACATTGTCTTACATATGCAGCCAGTTGAGCATCACAGGCCCTATTGGGCCTCTTGTTTAACCGTTTTTGTTCAAATTTGAAATGTAGAGAGTAGATAGCGGGGCATTCAACATATGTAACAGGTTTTTATGAGAAATTTTTTGTTGACCCGATTTTTACGAATTATGCAAATGAGGTGTAATATTTAATCAATTCTTTGAAAATCTTCTCCTCTGAAACCACTGGGCCAATTGGAACCAAATTTGGTGTGGAAGGTCCCTTGGTGAGGTGGACCAAAGTTTGTACCAGGCGACCCCGCCCGACATCCAAGATGGCCGCTGTTACTATAAATAGCAAAAACACATAAATAGCCATTACTGAGTCATTTTTTAACCGTTTTTGTTCAAATTTGAAATGTAGAGAGTAGATAGCGGGGCATTCAACATATGTAACAGGTTTTTATGAGAAATTTTTCATTGACCCGATTTTTACGAATTATGCAAATGAGGTGTAATATTTAATCAATTCTTTGAAAATCTTCTCCTCTGAAACCACTGGGCCAATTGGAACCAAATTTGGTGTGGAAGGTCCCTAGGTGGGGTGGACCAAAGTTTGTACCAGGCGACCCCACCCGACATCCAAGATGGCCGCTGTTACTATAAATAGCAAAAACACATAAATAGCCATTACTGAGTCATTTTTTAACCGTTTTTGTTCAAATTTGAAATGTAGAGAGTAGATAGCGGGGCATTCAACATATGTAACGGGTTTTTATGAGAAATTTTTCGTTGACCTGATTTTTACGAATTATGCAAATGAGGTGTAATATTTAATCAATTCTTTGAAAATCTTCTCCTCTGAAACCACTGGGCCAATTGGAACCAAATTTAATTTGGAAGGTCTCTAGGTGGGGTGGACCAAAGTTTATACCAGGCGACCCCGCCAGACATCCAAGATGGCCGCTGTTATTATAAATAGCAAAAACACATAAACAGCCATTGCTGAGTCATTTTTTAACCGTTTTTGTTCAAATTTGAAATGTAGAGAGTAGATAGTGGGGCATTCAACATATTTAAAGGGTTTTTATGAGAACATTTTTGTTGACCCAATTTTCAAGAATTATGCTTAAGGTGTAATATTTAGTGAAATCTTTGAAAATCTTCTCCTCTGAAACAACTGGGCCAAGTGGAATGAAATTTTGTGTGGAAGGTCCAAATGTCAGCCTGACTAAAGGTGGTACCAGGCAACCCGGCCTGACATCCAAGATGGCTGTCATAACTAAAAATAGAAAGAAAAAAAAAAGACAATTGTTGATCTTTTTTTCCACCAATTGAGCTCAAATTTTAAAAATATAAAGTATACTGTGTGGGATTCAAAATACATAATGTTTTTTTTCTGAGAAAATTTTTATTGACCCAATTTTCAAGAAATATGCAAATTAGGTGTAATATTTAGTAAAATCTTTTCCTCTAAAATCACTGGGCGAATTGGAACCAAACTTCCTGTGGAAGGTTCCTACATCGGCCTAAAAAAAGTTTGAACCAGTCTAAGATGCCTGTTGTTACTAGATATATATATATAAAATAGCCATTGTGGATCCATTCTAAGCTCAACTGGCTAAACCCAGCTGAGTTTATGGCATAGTGAAGCATGCCTGCATGTGTGTGTTGCAAAGTAGGCTTCATTGAAGCAAAAATGGTCATAAGCTCAATTTATTTCCCATCTTAAGCTGATGAACCAATTATGGTAACCACATCACATTGTCTTACAGGGGCCACAGTGGCTGTGTGGTCTTAAACATTCGATGGTACGAATCACAGCACCTTTCACCCCTGACATTGTGCATTAATGCCAAATGGGCTAGCACTTCATCTTTGAAAGTTTGTCAGTTAACTTGCTGCTTGGTCGTGGTTTTCTCCTATAATCCAGTGTCCTCCACCATTTCCAAAATTGACAGTCTCCATATAAGTGAAATATTCTTGAGTTGAACGTTAAACAGCATTTCAATCAAAAACAAACATTGTCTTACATATGCAGCCAGTTGAGCATCACAGGCCCTATTGGGCCTCTTGTTTTTTCAAGTAACTGTTTTGACGTTTTGTTGCATTGCCAATGACTGGACAGTTATGGAAAGATTAAAAAGGGGGGGGGGGGTGTACCCTTTGCCAATAGTTGGGAGGGGGTGGTATGGTGTACCCTTTGCCTACCGCTGATTGACCTTACCGGCGTTTGTGGAGCCCTGATCAGGATGGTGTATGAACCTTTTATAATATCTATGTCATGTATGTTTCAGGATGGTGTATGAACCATTTATAATATCTATGTCATGTATGTTTCAGGATGGTGTATGAACCATTTATAATATCTATGTCATGTATGTTTCAGGATGGTGTATGAACCATTTATAATATCAATGTCATGTTTGTTTTAGGGTGGTGTATGAATCATTTATAATATCAATGTCATGTTTGTTTCAGGATGGTGTATGAACCATTTATAATATCAATGTCGTGTTTGTTTCAGGATGTTGTATGAATCATTTTTAATATCAATGTCATGTTTGTTTCAGGATGGTGTATGAACCATTTATAATATCAATGTCATGTTTGTTTTAGGGTGGTGTATGAATCATTTATAATATCAATGTCATGTATGTTTCAGGATGGTGTATGAACCATTTATAATATCAATGTCATGTTTGTTTCAGGATGGTGTATGAATCATTTTTAATATCAATGTCATGTTTGTTTCAGGATGGTGTATGAACCATTTATAATATCAATGTCATGTATGTTTCAGGGTGGTGTATGAACCATTTATAATATCTATGTCATGTATGTTTCAGGGTGGTGTATGAACCATTTATAATATCAATGTCATGTTTGTTTCAGGATGGTGTATGAACCGTTTATAATATCAATGTCATGTATGTTTCAGGATGGTGTATGAACCATTTATAATATCAATGTCATGTTTGTTTCAGGATGGTGTATGAACCATTTATAATATCAATGTAATGTTTGTTTCAGGATGGTGTATGAACCATTTATAATATCTGTGTTATGTTTGTTTCAGGGTGGTGAATGAACCATTTATAATATCTGTGTCATGTTTGTTTCAGGATGGTGTATGAACTATTTATAATATCTATGTCATGTATGTTTCAGGATGGTGTATGAACCATTTATAATATCCATTTCATATTTGTTTCAGGGTGGTGTATGAACCATTTATAATATCTATGTCATGTTTGTTTCAGAGTGGTGTATGAACCATTTATAATATCTATGTCATGTTTGTTTCAGGGTGGTGTATGAACCATTTATAATATCTATGTCATGTTTGTTTTAGGGTGGTGTATGGACCATTTATAATATCTATGTCATGTTTGTTTCAGGGTGGTTTATGAACCATTTTTAATATCTATGTCATGTTTGTTTCAGAGTGGTGTATGAACCATTTATAATATCTATGTCATGTTTGTTTCAGGGTGGTGTATGAACCATTTATAATATCTATGTCATGTTTGTTTCAGGGTTGTGTATGAACCATTTATAATATCTATGTCATATTTGTTTCAGGGTGGTGTATGAACCATTTATAATATCTATGTCATGTTTGTTTCAGAGTGGTGTATGAACCATTTATAATATCTATGTCATATTTGTTTCAGGGTGGTGTATGAACCATTTATAATATCTATGTCATGTTTGTTTCAGAGTGGTGTATGAACCATTTATAATATCTATGTCATATTTGTTTCAGGGTTGTGTATGAACCATTTATAATATCTATGTCATATTTGTTTCAGGGTGGTGTATGAACCATTTATAATATCTATGTCATGTTTGTTTCAGAGTGGTGTATGAACCATTTATAATATCTATGTCATGTTTGTTTCAGGGTGGTGTATGAACCATTTATAATATCTATGTCATGTTTGTTTCAGGGTTTTGTATGAACCATTTATAATATCTATGTCATATTTGTTTCAGGGTGGTGTATGAACCATTTATAATATCTATGTCATGTTTGTTTCAGAGTGGTGTATGAACCATTTATAATATCTATGTCATATTTGTTTCAGAGTGGTGTATGAACCATTTATAATATCTATGTCATGTTTGTTTCAGAGTGGTGTATGAACCATTTATAATATCTATGTCATGTTTGTTTCAGAGTGGTGTATGAACCATTTATAATATCTATGTCATGTTTGTTTCAGAGTGGTGTATGAACCATTTATAATATCTATGTCATGTTTGTTTCAGGGTGGTGTATGAACCATTTATAATATCTATGTCATGTTTGTTTCAGGGTGGTGTATGAACCATTTATAATATCTATGTCATGTTTGTTTCAGAGTGGTGTATGAACCATTTATAATATCTATGTCATGTTTGTTTCAGGGTGGTGTATGAACCATTTATAATATCTATGTATATTTGTTTCAGGGTGGTGTATGAACCATTTATAATATCAATGTCATGTTTGTTTCAGGGTGGTGTATGAACCATTTATAATATCTATGTATATTTGTTTCAGAGTGGTGTATGAACCATTTATAATATCTATGTCATGTTTGTTTCAGGGTGGTGTATGAACCATTTATAATATCTATGTCATGTTTGTTTCAGAGTGGTGTATGAACCATTTATAATATCTATGTCATGTTTGTTTCAGGGTGGTGTATGAACCATTTATAATATCTATGTATATTTGTTTCAGGGTGGTGTATGAACCATTTATAATATCTATGTATATTTGTTTCAGAGTGGTGTATGAACCATTTATAATATCTATGTCATGTTTGTTTCAGGGTGGTGTATGAACCATTTATAATATCTATGTATATTTGTTTCAGGGTGGTGTATGAACCATTTATAATATCAATGTCATGTTTGTTTCAGGATGGTGTATGAACCATTTATAATATCTATGTCATGTTTGTTTCAGGGTGGTGTATGAACCATTTATAATATTTATGTCATGTTTGTTTCAGGATGGTGTATGAACCATTGATAATATCAATGTCATGTTTGTTTCAGGATGGTGTATGAACCATTTATAATATCAATGTCATGTTTGTTTCAGGATGGTGTATGAACCATTTATAATATCAATGTCATGTTTGTTTCAGGGTGGTGTATGAACCATTTATAATATCTATGTCATGTTTGTTTCAGGGTGGTGTATGAACCATTTATAATATCTATGTCATGTTTGTTTCAGGGTGGTTTATGAACCATTTATAATATCTATGTCATGTTTGTTTCAGAGTGGTGTATGAACCATTTATAATATCTATGTCATGTTTGTTTCAGGGTGGTGTATGAACCATTTATAATATCTATGTCATGTTTGTTTCAGGGTGGTGTATGAACCATTTATAATATCTATGTCATGTTTGTTTCAGGGTGGTGTATGAACCATTTATAATATCTATGTCATGTTTGTTTCAGAGTGGTGTATGAACCATTTATAATATCTATGTCATGTTTGTTTCAGAGTGGTGTATGAACCATTTATAATATCTATGTCATGTTTGTTTCAGGGTGGTGTATGAACCATTTATAATATCTATGTCATGTTTGTTTCAGAGTGGTGTATGAACCATTTATAATATCTATGTCATGTTTGTTTCAGGGTGGTGTATGAACCATTTATAATATCTATGTCATGTTTGTTTCAGGGTGGTGTATGAACCATTTATAATATCTATGTCATGTTTGTTTCAGGGTGGTGTATGAACCATTTATAATATCTATGTCATGTTTGTTTCAGGGTGGTGTATGAACCATTATAATATCTATGTCATGTTTGTTTCAGGATGGTGTATGAACCATTTATAATATCTATGTCATGTTTGTTTCAGGGTGGTGTATGAACCATTTATAATATCTATGTCATGTTTGTTTCAGGGTGGTGTATGAACCATTTATAATATCTATGTCATATTTGTTTCAGGGTTGGTGTATGAACCATTTATAATATCTATGTCATGTTTGTTTCAGGGTGGTGTATGAACCATTTATAATATCTATGTCATGTATGTTTCAGGATGGTGTATGAACCATTTATAATATCTATGTCATGTTTGTTTCAGGGTGGTGTATGAACCATTTATAATATCTATGTCATGTTTGTTTCAGGGTGGTGTATGAACCATTTATAATATCTATGTCATGTTTGTTTCAGGGTGGTGTATGAACCATTTATAATATCTATGTCATGTTTGTTTCAGGGTGGTGTATGAACCATTTATAATATCTATGTCATGTTTGTTTCAGGGTGGTGTATGAACCATTTATAATATCTATGTCATGTTTGTTTCAGAGTGGTGTATGAACCATTTATAAATCTTTGTCATGTTTGTTTCAGAGTGGTGTATGAACCATTTAATATCTATGTCATGTATTGTTTCAGGTGGTGTATGAACCATTTATAATATCTATGTCATGTTTGTTTTCAGAGTGGTGTATGAACCATTTATAATATCTGTGTCTGTTTGTTCAGAGTGGTGTATGAACCATTTATAATATCTATGTCATGTTTGTTTCTAGGGTGGTGTATGAACCATTTATAATAGTCTATGTCATGTTTGTTTCAGGGTGGTGTATGAACCAATTTATAATATCTAGTGTCAGGTTTGTTTCAGAGTGGTGTATGAACCATTATGATAATATCTGTGTCATGTTTGTTTCAGAGTGGTGTATGAACCATTTATAATATCTATGTCATGTTTGTTTCAGGGTGTGTATGAACCATTTATAGATATCTATGTCATGTTTGTTTCAGGGTGGTGTATGAACCATTTATAATATCTATGTCATGTTGTTTCAGGGTGGTGTATGAACCATTTATAATATCTATGTCATGTTTGTTTCAGGGTGGTGTATGAACCATTTATAATATCTATGTCATGTTTGTTTCAGGGTGGTGTATGAACCATTTATAATATCTATGTCATGTTTGTTTCAGGGTGGTGTATGAACCATTTATAATATCTATGTCATGTTGTTTCAGGGTGGTGTATGAACCATTTATAATATCTATGTCAATGTTTGTTTCAGGGTGGTGTATGAACCATTTATAATATCTATGTCATGTTTGTTTCAGGGTGGTGTATGAACCATTTATAATATCTATGTCATGTTTGTTTCAGGGTGGTGTATGAACCATTTATAATATCTATGTCATGTTTGTTTCAGGGTGGTGTATGAACCATTTATAATATCTATGTCATGTTTGTTTCAGGGTGGTGTATGAACCATTTATAATATCTATGTCATGTTTGTTTCAGGGTGGTGTATGAACCATTTATAATATCTATGTCATGTTTGTTTCAGAGTGGTGTATGAACCATTTATAATATCTATGTCATGTTTGTTTCAGAGTGGTGTATGAACCATTTATAATATCTATGTCATGTTTGTTTCAGAGGTGGTGTATGAACCATTTATAATATCTATGTCATGTTTGTTTCAGAGTGGTGTATGAACCATTTATAATATCTATGTCATGTTTGTTTCAGAGTGGTGTATGAACCATTTATAATATCTATGTCATGTTTGTTTCAGGGTGGTGTATGAACCATTTATAATATCTATGTCATGTTTGTTTCAGGGTGGTGTATGAACCATTTATAATATCTATGTCATGTTTGTTTCAGGTGGTGTATGAACCATTTATAATATCTATGTCATGTATTTGTTTCAGGGTGTGTATGAACCATGTATAATATCTATGTCATGTTTGTTTCAGGGTGGTGTATGAACCATTTATAATATCTATGTCATGTTTGTTTCAGGGTGGTGTATGAACCATTTATAATATCTATGTCATGTTGTTTCAGGGTGGTGTATGAACCATTTATAATATCTATGTCCTGTTTGTTTCAGGGTGGTGTATGAACCATTTTATAATATCTATGTCATGTTTTGTTTCAGGGTGGTGTATGAACCATTTATAATATCTATGTCATGTTTGTTTCAGGGTGGTGTATGAACCATTTATAATATCTATGTCATGTTTGTTTCAGGGTGGTGTATGAACCATTTATAATATCTATGTCATGTTTGTTTCAGGGTGGTGTATGAACCATTTATAATATCTATGTCATGTTTGTTTCAGGGTGGTGTATGAACCATTTATAATATCTATGTCATGTTTGTTTCAGGATGTGTATGAACCATTTATAATATCATGTCATGTTGTTCAGGGGGTGTATGAACCATTTATAATATCTATGTCATGTTTGTTTCAGGATGGTGTATGAACCATTTATACTATCTATGTCATGTTGTTTCAGGATGGTGTATGAACCATTTATAATATCTATGTCATGTATGTTTCAGGGATGGTGTATGAACCATTTATAATATCTATGTCAGTGTTTGTTTCAGGGTGTGTATGAACCATTTATAATATCTATGTCATGTTTGTTTCAGGGTGGTGTATGAACCATTTATAATATCTATGTCATGTTTGTTTCAGGGTGGTGTATGAACCATTTATAATATCTATGTCATGTTTGTTTCAGGGTGGTGTATGAACCATTTATAATATCAATGTCATGTTTGGACAATGTTAAAAAGAAGACAGTACGTAATTTAGTATGTACACTTGGAGGTCATGTGGTTAATGAGTGGCAAAAAGACTGTTCTCTTCTTGTAATGAATACCATTAATGTTACCATAAAGGTAAGATAATCAACTTTCATAATGGGCCGATAACACTATCGAGTTGTCACCCCTGATCCGCTAGAGGGCTACTACTTCCGGGGAGTTCACAGTTGTGAACAACTTGGTTGCTACTATTATGTATCTATTAAATGCTCGGTGTATTAGTTTTAATGGATCGATCCTTTTCTGTAAAAAGTTATACATAGATTGAACTGTTGTTTTAAATACATCTTTTACTTAAAATTAATTATCTTTACTTGTCTTTGAAATTTTACAGTGTTAAAAATTGATTTTATACGATTTGACGATGCCTATGTTGACCTTATCTGGACACGTGCTCAGTTAATGGGGAGGGTTAGCCCATAGAATTTATCCGTAATAAAAATGGGAAAAAATCATCCAATCATCATGTGTTGCAATTTTTAATGTAAATAGTGAATTTATACACGTTTATCGGTCTCATACACGCGTAACCTGGGTAAAAGTAATATATGGTTGACTTGGATTTTCGGTGTATATAAAAAATGTTACAGAATTAAACGTCGAAAATAGTTTAAAATTATAAATTTGAAAAAAAAAAACACTTGTGTCCTATTTATTAACACGATCCACAGTATTTATTTACCAATAATGGAAAATATTACTTAATTCAAAAAAAATATAAAGTAACGACTACATACAATTAATTTTTGTATTATGATTTGATTTATTTATCTTTCGTTTTATTATTATTATCATTATTATTATTTTAAGTTATGTAAACCCTTGTCAGCACAGGCGATATGTCTAAAACGACATGCAATAATTATTATAATCACAGTTTTTGAAAACATTACGATTGGTATTCAAAACAAAGTGAAAACATTTCAAGTAAAACAATCAGAAGCCAATTTATTACTATCGGCAAATGATTTTGCTGTCTTGAGAGAGAGAGAGAGAAAGAGAGATAGAGAGAAAGAGAGAGATTTAAAATGAAAGCTTATTTTCTGAAAATATTCAGATATGTTGAATACAAGTGATAATAGAAAAAAAAGAAGTTCGAAGTAATAATGAGTGATAGAGAGAAAATGCTCGTAGTGATTATAAGTGATAGAGAGAATAGGGCACGTAGTGATTTTAATTGATAGAAAGAAAAAACTCGTAGTGAATATGACTGATAGAGAGAAAAGGACCTGTAGTGATTATGAGTGATAGAGAGAAAACATAGTAATTATTAGTGATAGAGAGAAAATTTGTAGTAATTATGAGTGATATAGAGAAAAGGGATTGTAGAGATTATGACTGACAGAAGAAAAAACGTATTGATTATGGCTGATAGAGAGAAAAGGACTCGTATTGATTATGGCCGATAGAGAGAAAAGGTCTCGAAGTGATTATAACTGATACAAAGATAAAAAATTAGTGTTTTTCAAATATTTTTTAATTTTTATATTATCATTAATTTAACATGGCTTGCGTAATTATCAAATTTGTTCGAATTAACGGACTCTTAGTAACTGTGAAATGTGATCAGATTATCTCAAATTGAATACCAATTATGGTTGTTTACTGTAAACAATTTCCTTCAATCAAATATACAAGTGTCAAAAATTTTCAACCTTTGATGTATAGAAAGTCGGGACAATTGTGTATATTAGACCTTGTCAAGGTGTGGATATACACAGGTATACCTGTGTATATTCACGCGTCGTTATACATGTTAATTAGAGATCAATGGTTGTATCCTTGTACCTGAGACGATCTTGTATACATGAAAAGTTTTCAGCATGCAATATATGTTCAATTCCATAGGTCAAGACCTCCCCTATTACCTGACCAAGTGTCAAATTTAAGTCAACTCTGATTGCAAAAAATCGGTTTTTTACACTGTTTGATTTAAATGACAAGTAGAGAAAATAAAAATAAAATACTTTTAATAACAAAAAATCTTTAAAGTTCATATATATGACCATTTTACATAAAACAATCGATGTATTTTAACTGAAACAGCAGACATTTAATAGATAAAAGGTGGTAGCAACCAAGTTGTTTACAACCTTGAACTCCCCGGAAGTAGTATCCCTCTAGCGGATCAGGGGCCGTAACTCGATAGTGTTAACGGCCCATTTACATCACCCCAGTGGGACTTTGTTTTTTAGCCCACCTTTACCACCCATTCAACCAACTTTATGGAACAAAGTATATGTGGGCCAGTGTAATTCAGATTTCTTCTTTCTTCTTGACCAAAACAAGGTCAAGGTGACCTTGGGGTACAAAAATCCTAATGATGAGTGAAAAAAATAATTGTAATACTTGGCTTATAAAGGTTTTTATAATGGTTGAAAAATGGTTTACATACTTTCTATAAAATTTGGAATATTTTGTATAATGAATGGATAAAGATTGTTACACATGACTGTTTGAACACATGACTGTTTGAACAGATAATGTCATAGATTTTTTAGTTTTGAAATTTTGACTATTGAAATGACAGAATGAGATCAAGGTTATGGTCTGTTTTAACTTTGTCTGTTTACTAATATTTTATCTATTTTGATCACATTTCATTTTTGAAGTTTTGAAACATTGTTTTTCTAGAGAAAGCCAGGGTAAAAGTCCAGGCTATGATCTTTTTTGAGAAACGAAGTCTAAAAGAACTTGTAATGGGTTTTCAAGAAATATCAATAAAGACATTATTTATTAATGTATCTTCTTTGTTCAGGCAAGGTCAAACTTGGTGTCATTACCTCGTTTATGCAATAAACTTAAAACTGTGATATGCATGTTTTAATAATCATTCATATGTCAGGTGAGCATTAAGACCCATGGGCCTCTTGTTTTTTCTTACTGAATAGGATTATTAGTTGATAAAAATTTTGCTCCACAGTTTCATTATTATATGAATTTGTTTGTATGCAGGCCTCAAAATACAATAAATTGGATCTCACTTTGCTGGTATTTATCTAGTTTTTATTGGCTCACTAGAGTTGTACATATCCATTTAAAGTAAATCTGAGACATACGACCAGAACCTGTAAATCAAGAGGTCAGAACCTGTAAATCATGAGGTCAGAACCTGTAAATCATGAGGTCAGAACCTGTAAATCATAGGTCAGAACCTGTAAATCATGAGGTCAGAACCTGTAAATCATAGGTCAGAACCTGTAAATCATGAGGTCAGAACCTGTTAATCATAGGTCAGAACCTGTAAATCATGAGGTCAGAACCTGTAAATCATGAGGTCAGAACCTGTAAATCATAGGTTAGAACCTGTAAATCATGAGGTCAGAACCTGTAAATCATGAGGTCAGAACCTGTTAATCATATGTCAGAACCTGTAAATTATAGGTCAGAACCTGTAAATCATGTAGGCAGAACCTGTTAATCATGAGGTCAGAACCTGTAAATCATGAGGTCAGAACCTGTAAATCATGAGGTCAGAACCTGTAAATCATAAGGTCAGAACCTGTAAATCATGAGGTCAGAACCTCTAAATCATAGGTCAGAACCTGTAAATCATGAGGTCAGAACCTGTAAATCATAGGTTAGAACCTGTAAATCATGAGGTGAGAACCTGTAAATCATGAGGTCAGAACCTGTTTATCATATGTCAGAACCTGTAAATCATAGGTCAGAACCTGTAAATCATGTAGGCAGAGCCTGTTAATCATGAGGTCAGAACTTGTAAATCATGTGGTCGGAACCTGTTAATCATATGTCAGAACCTGTAAATCATAGTTCGGAACCTGTAAATCATGAGGTCAGAACCTGTAAATCATTGGTCAGAACCTGTAAATCATGAGGTCAGAACCTGTAAATTATAAGTGTGTTCAGCTTCACATTTCTTGTTTTTGCCTGACTCATTTTCTTTAATAGTTTTAATAGTTAAAGTTATTAGGGTTATTTTAGTAACTTTTGTTGCTTTATCATGATATTATTTAGGGCTGGGACGAATCAGACTTACCTCGAATCGAATTGATTTCGAGTCAAAACACCTCGGTTCGAATATTTTCGAATCGAATCAAGAAAAATTAATAACCACATGTTTTGTAATGTATTATGTATTGTTTGTCTTACCATCACATGTGACATCATGCTTACCCCACCAAGTAACAACACCTTTATAACAAACAAGATACCTTTATTTAAGGCAAAATAATACTTGATATTCATTCCACATATGTTGCAGACGGTGGTATTTTTGTCAATCTTTCCTTCCTTCTGCAGGAGAGAGAAGTGATCCCAGACTTTCGATCTCCGTGCCGCCATGTTGTTTATGTAAGGCGATTATAAATTCCAAATCGAATTGATTCGTATTCCGGAATTTCTGACTCGAGATTCGAATCAAACGCACTGACTCGCGGAGCACTGAACTTTCCGGTGCACCGCACACTACTAATATTATTTCTACTGTAGGTTATTTGTGCTATGGTTAGTTTAAAACACATTGTAACACCAGATTATATAGAACAGTTTGTTAAATATTTGAAAGGAGAAGTTAGTGAACCAAATCCTGAGAGGTAAGATTATCTTAAAAACAGTTTAATGACAACTGACATTAAAATCCCTGTTTGAATGATTCAAATGTGAATTAATTTAAAAATTAGCATGTTTATAAGATATACTTTTTGTTATTTACAAGTACATGTATAAACATGTATTTTGTAGTTGCTGGACATATTTTACACATTGGACAAGCACAGAGAGAGAGAGAGAGAGAGAGAGAGAGAGAGAGAGAGAGAGAGAGACTTGATCTTGATACAGTTGATACAGTTTTATATAATTTTTTCAATGAATTTTTGATAAATCGAAATACCATTTCTGTCAATTGTAATTATTCAAAATATTGCCTGTAATTGTTACAAATTTAAATTACCATTGTCACCAAATAAAATAAATTAACATTGCTGCTTTGGTTTCGTTGTATGAAAAAATAAAATTTTAACAACCCTCTAGCGCTTATCACTTTAGATTGCTTTTAAGTTTGCTGTCTCAGATATTGATGACCAACACAATGGTTTTGGTTTGCTGTCTTGGATTGATGACCAATATGATGGTTTTGGTTTGCTGGTTCAGACATTGATGACCAATATGATTGTTCTGGTTTGGTATCTTGCATTTTGATGATCATCATGATCTTTTTGGCTTGCTAGCTCAGCAATAGATGAATACATAATTTATTGTGATATGGAGTTTTAACAAGTTGAATATACCTTATAAGTTAACTTTATTTCTTTAAAACCTATTCAGAATTTTAGGCGTAAGATACACCATGATAATGATTTTGTTTGATACACATTTTTTTTAAATTTTCAAATACATGTATAGTATTTAAACATAGCTGACAATGTAATCATAAAAGTCATGGATTTATTTCATAAAATTCACATTTTACAGGTTTAAAATACAAAATGTAATTTGTATTGCAGATATTTACCAAACATCTCTGAGGCACAAATTGACCCAACAGAAGTATCTTTTAAACGAAACCCAAAGAGAAGTTCTGTCTTCAAAGGGATGACATTCATTTTTCTGAATGCAAAGCAAGTATGTTTAATTTTTTTAATAGACTAACATATAGGTGTTTTTGATACTGTCTCATAAACACAAGCTTCAGAGTTGTAGATCATTGTCACTTTAGGATATAGTAATTTGTGTTATTTGTTCTGGGAAACACTGAATGTTTGTTGTGCATTATAGAAATTTTCATTGTTTGACTTTGGATACCCTGAATGTTTGATGTTCTCATTGTTTTGTCTTGATAATCCTTAGAGATTGACTTATGAAATAGAAATCTTAAGTGTTTAAATTAGAATATGGAAAATCTTAGTTCCTAAAGTTAGATATAAAAATTCTTATACAAACATGGAAATCTTTAGTGTTTGACAAACATGGAAATCTTTAGTGTTTGACCAACATGAAAATCTTTAGTGTTTGACAAACATGGAAATCTTTAGTGTTTGACCAACATGGAAATCTTTAGTGTTTGACAGATATGGAAATCTTTAGTGTTTGACAAACATGGAAATCTTTAGCGTTTGACAAACATGGAAATCTTTAGTGTTTGACAGACATGGAAATCTTTAGTGTTTGACAGACATGGAAATCTTTAGTGTTAGACAAACATGGAAATCCTTAGTGTTTGACAAACATGGAAATCTTTAGCGTTTGACAAACATGGAAATCTTTAGTGTTTGACAGACATGGAAATCTTTAGTGTTTGACTTAGGTTTCAAAATTCTTTAGAGTTTGATTTTGGATATGAAAATCCACAGTGTTTGATATACATGTAGAGGTGGAAATAATTAGTATTAGAATATGGAAATTAAAGAGAAAAAATGGCATATTATTTTTCATAAAGTTTTCTATTTGATTTTTTTCTTTATAAATCCTGAAGTACAAGAAGATGAACATGGCGGTAGAACTTGGTGGTGGTATGTCAATGTTAATGGAAGACAACACTGGTGATGATGACGACAGTGTACTGATACAGAAGGGTACAGTAGTGATGAACTGTATGGTTGATTCTAGTACACAGTCACAGATGGAACAGGGGTGGATTCAACATGTACAAAAATATCTTAAAAAGTAAGTGGCTATTTATTATTATTTATTTTTGAAAAAAAATTCTACTTAGATACTTTTGGATTACTTTGGTCACATGATTTTTGTTTCAAATTTTGGAATTTCACTGAAAATGTACACTGTCCATAACTTTAAGCATAATTTGAGCTGTCATACCAAGTGGTTAGAGTTTGATATTTAAATATATCAGATATCTTGAGCAATAAATGAAATAAAATGTTAATATAACATAATGTCCTATGTTCCATCTCTTGACCTGTGTTTTTACACTAAAATAGCACTCCAGATTGTATGGCACAATAAATTTTCATCTTAAACTAGACTGTGTCTAGTTGTACTTTCTCCCATTCATCATAACCCTTATGTAATGTTTTTTTCCTCTCTTTTCTGTCACTTCTAAACACAACTGAATACACATACTGTAAGATAAAATTTCTACAAATCAATTGAATTTCAACAAAGTTAATAATATGGCTGAGATGGTATTCTGTCTTAGTGGTCTGATTTCTCACTAGGATTCTAATCTAAAAGAATTAGTCGAAATAAAAATAGTAAAATCTGACAAATCAAAGCAATATCATTAAACAGAGATTATAACAGCTTTAGTATTCTTATAATGTACAACTTAAAAAAAAGATCATAATATTTCAGATAATAACAAAACAAAAATTAAAAAATATTTTCAAATGATACAAATTCTGATTTTTGGTAAGACTATTTTAAACATTTTGAATGATGGATGCAGTAACATATTTTAACTATGTATTTCAAATATTTTTTCACCATAGCATTAAAGCTGCATTAAGTTTTCCTAGGAAAAAAATTCAAATTGTGCTGATCTAATTAATGATGTTCATAATGAACAATGTTACATTTACAACGATAAAAGCTTGAATAAATACAGAAATAACAGTAATGCCCCAATGAGATGTAGCCTGTTGGATCTAATTTAAGAACATGGTTACGTCATAAAAAGCTGGGTCATTAAAACACAACTCACAAAACGGTGAAATATGATAAATGAAACACAGAACTTCATTGAATGTTTCATTTATGACTTTGTAAGGGATACATAACACCATAATGTTTGCGAATACATTTGGATATCAATGACGGATAATTAATACAATTTGTCAGGTTTCACCTTTGATTCATTGGAATTCCTATTGTGCGTATGCTCCAAGCTAATAATAATCATCGTTAAACATTGACCAACCCATTAGAGGATTCCGTTTATTTACAGTTAATAGAAATGAAATTTTAGTAAATGAATCTCACATGTAGTGATTAGAAATTTTTTTTTTTTTTAAAAATACATGTATATATTTTTTGAAAATAAAAAAATTCAAAAAATTCAAAAACTTAATGCAGCTTTAAAAGTGAGAGAATATTAATGTTATTTTCTGTTGTGTCCTTACTTTCTGTAAACATCTGTTGCTTTAGGACTGACCTTTTTGTCTGTAGAATTTTGTAAAGAGTGATAATTGTGCCTTTAGAAGTGTTTCCAAAAAATGGAGTCTGCTTTAAGTATGGGTTTGTACCTGAAAAAAATATTAGACAAATCATTTTTGAAACATTCTTTAACTTCTATGAGTGACTAAGCTGTATATTTATACTGGTAGCTATGATTTGTCAGACTTCAATACATTTGTAATGGTACTGAACTAGTCATGGTGTTGATGTGTTGTATATAGTAGATACAATAGAGTGATTTACTGCCAGACTTTCTGGCCTGGATCCTTTAGATTTGTAGTAGAGTGCTTGCTTATCACCCGGAAGGGCCATATTCAATTCTCAGCTGGGTAACTGAGTGAGAATTTTTTTTTTTTTAGGTGTTTCTTTTTTCAGGTGTTTCTTTTTTCAGGTGTTTCTTCCTTTTGTTACACATTTGATTCAGACACAAGAGTATCATGTAGATATAATGTATGTATTGTTGTATGTATTGTTTTATTTGTAGACATAAGAAACACATGATTCAGGATGCAGAGTTGGGTTACGCAGTATTGTTTTGTTCTACAGAGAAACATTGTAATCCAGATAATGACTTTTGTAAGATTATATATAAATTAATACTTTTGAACAAATTGAACTTTTTTGTTACCTTAAGAGGTAGAATGTTTTCTTTATAATTTAGAGATCACAAAATTAATATCCAGTAATCACTTACCCAGTATTCATTCACAAAAGATATATCAGAGATACTACAAGTGGATTAACATATCTTAGGCAAAATAGGCTGAACAGATGCTTTATGTCTTCTGTCAGTAGAACTACAGGAAAGAAAAACTGTCACATCTCAACAAACCACAGTCCCTTCTCTTTGAACCACAGTCCTGTCTCTACAAACCAGTCCTATCTCTATAAACCATTGTTCTGTCTCCACAAACCACAGTCCCTTCTCTTTGAATCACAGTCCTGTCTCTTCAAACCAGTCCTGTCTCTATAAACCATTGTTCTGTCTCCAAAAACCACAGTCCATTCTCTATGAACCAGTCCTGTCTCTTCAAACCACAGTTCTGTCTCAACAAACCACAGTCCTGTTTCTATAAACACAGTTCTATCTCTATAAACCACAGTCCTGTTTTTATTAACCACAGTCCTGTCTCTATAAACCAAAGATCTGTCTCTACAGACCACAGTCCTGTCTCTACAAACCACAGTCCTGTCTCTACAAACCACAGTTCTGTCTCTACAAACAAAAGTCCTGTCTCTACAAACCAGTTCTGTCTCTACAAACCACAGTCCTGTCTCCACAAACCACAGTCCCTTCTCTTTGAACCACAGTCCTGTCTCTATAAACCACAGTTGTCTCCACAAACCACAGTCCATTCTCTACAAACCATCCCTGTCTCTACAAACCACAGTCCTGTCTCTACAAACCACAGTCCTAGTTCTATAAACCACAGTTCTGTCTCTACAAACCTCAGTCCTGTCTCTATAAACCACAGCCCTGTCTCTACAAACCACAGTCTTGTATCTACAAACCACAGTCCATTCTCTGTGAACCAGTCCTGTCTCCACAAACCACAGTCCATTCTCTACAAACCACAGTCCTGTTTCTATAAACCACAGTACTGTCTCTATAAACCATAGTCCTGTTTCTACAAACCACAGTCCTGTCTCTACAAACCACAGTCCTGTTTCCATAAACCACAGTTCTGTCTCTATAAACCACAGTCCTGTTTCTATAAACCACAGTCCTGTCTCTACAAACCACAGTTCTGTCTCTACGAACCACAGTCCATTCTCTATAAACCAGTCCTGTCTCCACAAACCAGAGTTCTGTCTCTACAAACCACAGTCCTAGTTCTATAAACCACAGTTCTGTCTCTACAAACCTCAGTCCTGTCTCTATAAACCACAGCCCTGTCTCTACAAACCACAGTCTTGTATCTACAAACCACAGTTCTGTCTCTACAAACCACAGTTCTGTCTCTACAACCACAGTTCTGTCTCTACAACCACAGTTCTGTCTCTACGAACCACAGTCCTGTCTCTATAAACCACAGTTCTGTCTCTACAAACCACATCTGTCTCTACAAACCACATCTGTCTCTACAAACCACAGTCTTGTTTCTATAAACCACAGTTCTGTCTCTTTAAACCACAGTCCTGTCTCTATAAACCACAGTCCTGTTTCCATAAACCACACTTCTGTCTCTACAAACCACAGTTCTGTCTCTACAAACCACAGTCCTGTCTCTACAAACCACAGTCCTGTCTCTACAAATGGCATGTTCATACTACTAGATGACAGAAGACATTGTTTTACTTGTCTTTATGACTACCATTACGAATAAATAAAAGCTATACATACTTCATTTAATTTTTTTATCTACTGTGTTTTACAGTGAGTCAGATTATGTCTAAAATACCATCACAGTCCTTATCACAAGCTGATATCTTAGCTGCTAACACAGAGCCCACACAGACAAGGTAAATATTTATTTATTTGATATCATTAATGTTAAAGGATGTGTACCATGCACAAATAGTGAATACAGTAAGTCTCACCGTCTTTATGCACACACACACACACACACACACAACACACACACACACACACACACACACACACAGAGGGTCCAACAGCAAGTAGGGCAAACAACATAGTGTTTGGACAAGCATCCATTGACATCTTTGTGTGTGTGCTTTATGGTATTTGCAATCATAGATATTGACATCTTTGTGTGTGTGCCATATGCTACAGGCAGTCATAGATATTGACATCTTTGTGTGTGTGCTTTATGCTACATGCAGTCATAAACATTGACATCTTTGTGTGTGTGCTTTATGCTACTTGCAGTCATAGATATTGACATCTTTGTGTGTGTGCTTTATGCTACATGCAGTCATAGATATTGACATCCTTGTGTGTGTGCTTTATGTTATTTGCAATCATAAATATTGACATCTTTGTGTGTGTGCTTTATGCTACATGCAATTATACATATTGTCATCTGTGTGTGTGTGCTTTATGCTACTTGCAGTCATAGATATTGACATCTTTGTGTGTGTGCTTTATGCTACTTGCAGTCATAGATATTGACATCTTTGTGTGTTTCGCTTTATGCTACATGCAGTCATAGATATTGACATCTTTGTGTGTGTGCTTTATGGTATTTGCAGTCATAAATATTGACATCTTGGTGTGTGTGCTTTATGCTACATGCAGTTATACATATTGTCATCTGTGTGTGTGTGCTTTATGCTACATTCAGTCATAAATATTGGCATCTTTGTGTGTGTGCTTTATGCTACATGCAGTCATAGATATTGACATCCTTGTGTGTGTGCTTTATGGTATTTGCAATCATAAATATTGTCATCTTTGTGTGTCTGCTTTATGCTACATGCAGTCATACATATTGTCATCTGTGTGTGTGTGCTTTATGCTACATGCAGTCATAGATATTGACATCTTTGTGTGTGTGCTTTATGCTACTTGCAGTCATAAATATTGAAACCTTTGTGTGTTTAGCTTTATGCTACATGCAGTCATAGATATTGACATCTTTGTGTGTGTGCTTTATGGTATTTGCAATCATAAATATTGACATTTTTGTGTGTGTGCTTTATGCTACATGCAGTCATATATATTGACATCCTTGTGTGTGTGCTTTATGCTACTTGCAGTCATAGGTATTGACATCTTTGTGTGTGTGCTTTATGGTATTTGCAATCATAAATATTGACATCTTTATGTGTGTGCTTTATGCTACATGCAGTCATATATATTGACATCCTTGTGTGTGTGATTTATGCTACAGGCAGTCATAGATATTGACATCTTTGTGTGTGTGCTTTATGATATTTGCAATCATAAATATTGACATCTTTGTGTGTGTGCTTTATGCTTCATGCAGTCATAGATATTGACATCCTTGTGTGTGTGCTTTATGCTACATGCAGTCATAGATATTGACATCTTTGTGTGTGTGCTTTATGCTACATGCAATTATACATATTGTCATCTGTGTGTGTGTGCTTTATGCTTCATGCAGTCATAAATATTGACATCTTTGTGTGTGTGCTTTATGCTATATGCAGTCATAGATATTGACATCTTTGTGTGTGTGCTTTATGCTACTTGCAATCATAGATATTGACATCTGTGTGTGTGTTTGTGTGTCTGCTTTATGCTACATGCAGTCATAGATATTGACATCTGTGTGTGTGTGTGCATGTGCTTTATGCTACTTGCAGTCATAGATATTGACATCTGTTTGTGTTTGGCTTTATGCTACATGTAGTTGTATATATTGTCATCTGTGTGTGTGCTTTATGCTACATGCAGACATAGATATTGACATCTTTGTGTGTGTGCTTTATGCTACTTGCAGTCATGGATATTGACATCTGTGTGTGTGTTTGTGTGTCTGCTTTATGCTACATGCAGTCATACATATTGTACATCCTGTGTGCGTGTGCTTTATGTTACATTGCATTGTAATAGTATTGACATCTTTGTGTGTGTGCTTTATGGTATTTGCAATCATAAATATTGACATCTTTATGTGTGTGCTTTATGCTACATGCAGTCATATATATTGACATCCTTGTGTGTGTGATTTATGCTACAGGCAGTCATAGATATTGACATCTTTGTGTGTGTGCTTTATGATATTTGCAATCATAAATATTGACATCTTTGTGTGTGTGCTTTATGCTTCATGCAGTCATAGATATTGACATCCTTGTGTGTGTGCTTTATGCTACATGCAGTCATAGATATTGACATCTTTGTGTGTGTGCTTTATGCTACATGCAATTATACATATTGTCATCTGTGTGTGTGTGCTTTATGCTTCATGCAGTCATAAATATTGACATCTTTGTGTGTGTGCTTTATGCTATATGCAGTCATAGATATTGACATCTTTGTGTGTGTGCTTTATGCTACTTGCAATCATAGATATTGACATCTGTGTGTGTGTTTGTGTGTCTGCTTTATGCTACATGCAGTCATAGATATTGACATCTGTGTGTGTGTGTGCGTGTGCTTTATGCTACTTGCAGTCATAGATATTGACATCTGTTTGTGTTTGGCTTTATGCTACATGTAGTTGTATATATTGTCATCTGTGTGTGTGCTTTATGCTACATGCAGACATAGATATTGACATCTTTGTGTGTGTGCTTTATGCTACTTGCAGTCATGGATATTGACATCTGTGTGTGTGTTTGTGTGTCTGCTTTATGCTACATGCAGTCATACATATTGTCATCTGTGTGCGTGTGCTTTATGTTACATTCATTTATAAATATTGACATCTTTGTGTGTGTGCTTTATGCTACATGCAGTCATAGATATTCTGACATTTTAGTGATATAATTGATAAGAGTTCAAATTTCAAATTGTATCTTAAAAAATATAACAAAGTTTAATCACTGAAACACCATGTTTTTTTAAACTATTTTAATTTATTTTTTTCATTTGTTTAATATTTAGGTCTCTGCTGCCACGGAGACGTCATGTCACAAATGATCCTGACACTATTGATGAAACTAAGTTGGCTGCTGATCCAGGTAACAAAAAGGTAATTTTAAAAAACAAACAGATTAAAAAAAACAGGATTTTTTTGCCAATAAAAATATCATTTCAAAATTTTAAAATAAGATTCTACATCAGAGTTAGCATAAAATTTGATAAAATTCTGATCTTTATCATGATAATTTGAGTAAGTATGATCATTTGGGTCAAAAGGCCAATGTAGATCACAGTTGCTAAGAACAGATTTTTGGTTTCCAGATGATAATTTCAGTTAGGGAAGACTGATTCCAATGACACTTCATACAATGATACCCTATCAAGGGAATTTTGTGTGGATTGTGTTTGGGGTCAAAAGATCAATTTCTTAGGTCACTGTTGCTAGATTTTTTAGGTTTTTGGATGATAATTTGAAGTAGGGTTGACAATTTTATTGAAACTTCATATACCGGTATGAAGAATTCTTTTGTGTGTTTGTGTTTCAAGTCAAATGACAAATAACAAATGATCATTTTACTGTTATTGTAACCTCAATAATATCGCTATATCGATATATCAATGTTATGGGTGATTGAAGTAAAACATAAAACTGTTGGTGATATTTTAGTTGGCAAAGCAGCTTATACTGCCCATGAATCTGGCGATGATGGAGACACTTCAAGAAAGTGACACAGGACTGCTATGTATTCTGGAAAGGCATTAAAGTTGTGTTTACTAATGCTGGAGCCCAGAATATAATGATTCTACCACTGAAAATGATTTAATGGAGCCGTGTTCAAATTCCTATTTTAACGTACCTATACCACTCTGATCACACTAAGTACACATGTCAACTTCCGGTTACTGTCTCCCTCAGTTTATCGCCATACTCGTTATGACCCCAAAATATTTATGGATAAATGTTGGTGTTATAACGATGTTTTACTGTATGTGGGTTTTCCAGATGATAATTCTGGTAGGGATGACTAATTCCATTAAATTCTTATATGTTGATAGTAAATGAAGACTTGAGAGTTAAGTAATGGTGTTTAATTTCCAAGTAAAGAAAACTTCACTTATGTTGAGACTTCACCAGCTGTAGTGCAGAAATTTTGCCTGTGTTTGCACCAATTCATTATACAGCAGGGTTCTTTATCGTACCATACCCTACCGTGACATCGGACCTTGTTTATTTTAAGTTCCCATCAGACAGAAGTATGACTTTCATTTCATAATATCGAGTGCTTGGTGAAAGAACAGTCACTACCCTATTTCAAGTCTTGGGTTAGACCCGGTCCGGGTTCAAACCCACGACCTCCCATATAGAGCGAGCACTCTACCAACTTAGCTACTGCAGTGGTAAATGAAGACTTGTTTTGTTATTTGGTTATTAAATGTAATAAACTCAGTATGTTTCATGTTTTTTTCTGCAGTTTATAACACAATGCATTTTACCAAATTCTCATTTCGAAGTGATTTTATTTTCATTTGCTGTGTGAAATTCTCATTTCTCCTTGCTTGAGAGCTTTTGCATTCATATAGACCATAAACCTAAAAAAAACCACATAACTCTGTGTATGAATATTATAAAATGCAATACACAATTTGGAACTACAGTAGAACTTTGATGACTCAAAGTCCCTTAGACTTCGCTCAAATGTTCGAGCCATCGGGGGGTTCGAGCAATTGAACTTCCAGAAACGATCTATGATTATTGACGTACAATGAATCATTAAATTTGTAATACATGTAAATGTAAATGTATTTAAAGGTCAAACAATAAAATGTCCTAATTGAAATTGCAGTATTCATCTTTAAATATAAAAAATTCCTAGATAATGAAACGGTAGAAACCTGCCAATTAAAAATACAATTTTCATTATTCATCATGATATCTTGATAATGTTTTCACACTTAAATGATGACCTGCAATCTGTCGTATTATGTCTACGGGGATAGAACATGACACTTTATTTTAATTTCAAGTAATGATACAAAATAATACAAAGCATAGTTCTAACTGGTCATTTTATTCACAAAAAATTACAATAATACACACTACTCTACACACACCAGTGACATGTAAATTACAGAATTCTATGTGCAATAAGCAAGCGTGGACAACTAAGGTGTTTTGCCGATCAAACACTCCCACATGTCGTTATCAGTTTAAGAGATTAAAGAATTGTGTATATCCAGCACGGTCTCATTAGGTAATAATTAATCTCAAGTAGCACTCAACATTTTAGGTTACTGTTAACAGTAATTGTTTGGTTCCACTCTATTACTTTTGATGAAATCTATAATATGGCTTCAGCTTGTGTTATGTTTATTTTTATTTTACATCCACATGAGTATCATCATGTGTAACAGTTCTGGAGTTAGTTTGATTATTCTGCATGTCATATGCAATCTGATGATGTCGGTACAGTGCAAGACCATTCTTACACCATATTCCATCCTCTGACTTAAGCAAAATCTTGTAAATTCGCAAAAATCTCCCTTTACCTGTATCTAACCGTGGCGATTTTCCTCTGCTGGATGCTGTAACACGCGGTTGTATGACGTAACCATCGGACGGATGCTATAGAGCGTGTATTCATCGGCTGGATGCGATTTTCGGTTATTTGGTATACCCCCCGTGAGTCCATTGTCAAACGCATTGTTTCGACTTTTTCTTGTATGCCCAGTGCAAAGAGCGCTTATAATGACTATACAAATTAAGCATTCAAAACAATCATTTCAAAGATTAAGAATATAGACAGGTTCCTATACTAATAATTAGCGTCCTGTAGTATGGTACTTAGGCCGAGATTGCTCTGTCGTCGAATAAATTTTAATATTTGGATATTGTCAATTCGGGAAAAAGTCACAGCACTTTGCTCCATGTTTTTAAGAAGATAGCACTCTGCCGTCGAATTGACAATATCCAAATATTAAAATTTATTCGACGGCAGAGCAATCTCGGCCTATATGGTACTATAGTCATGTAGTACGGCAATACAGAATTTCCGCTCAGTACTTTCGTTTTCAGTCCCATCACCTTTTATAATTTACAGTAGTCAATTTCAATCTATATAAAAATGGTTGCGTCAAAAATAACACAACAGCAAAACCAAGTTGCGCCATTAATAAATAAATCGTGTCAGAAACGCACTCTGGAGAAAACACTGACAGTATGTGTTTTATATTCTTTATTACAAACCATAAAAATCAACAAAATTTTTCCATTTTAAATCTATACAAAAACAGTCATGTCATGATTGTAGGCAACCAGAAAGAACGAAGTTATATACATGTAATTCATTCCTAATTAGTTAATTACTACTGGAATTTGTAAGCTTGAAAAGAATTGCTTTAGTTGTCTAATTGTCAGAATATAAGTATTACATAGATTTTGTAACTGTTTACAATTTCTATGAAATGAAAATTAAAATCCCTAACCAGACACAATGCTGACCATTCATTATGATTGATATATTAGAGATTACAGTTGTTCCTTAATGTATTACGGCAGACTGTTTGTTATTTACAGAGTGATACATCTACAGATTCCAAAGGTGAACCTTCCAGTCCAGGACAGTCAAAACACACAGTTTTATTATCACCATCAGATAACCAAAAGAGGTCAAGCAAAAGAACGCCTTCACCAAAACCAAATTTTAAAAAATCCCTCTCTCCACAACAAAAATCATCATCTCCAATCCCTGAAACAAGCAGAAAAACTAGGTCAAAATCTAGATCACCATCTCCAAATCCTCCAACCAGGAAAACAAGGTCAAAATCTAGATCACCATCTCCAGTACCTCTGTCAGACATACAAAGAAGATCAAGATCAAGGTCACCAGCACCATCAAGCAGAAAGCAAGTGGAACCTGAAGTATCAATCAGAAGGTAATTATAAAAAAAGCCTGATAATTATAACAACATTGCAACTTAATTATTGACAGGTGTACAGTGTGGAGATGTTGATATCAGTACTCATATCTTCTGTCAGTCGTAATTGACTGACAGATCCTTGGACATATATTACCCTTTCTGAACCCCTATAGAAGTTTGCATCATCGACAACTGGGCAGATTTCAATGAAACCTAGTAGTCATATACGTTCTGGATCAACACAATTCAATATATATTTGTGTCAATACCACAGCCACTAAAATGGGCACTGATGATTGTAATTAAATTCTTATTGGATATTCAGACTTTCTATTCATCATCAAGGGTCAATATAATAACCTTGTGTATTGAATCATCTTACAATTGATACTATAATAACAGAGTGTGTGTTATTTTCCTAGAATGCCCTTTAAAAAGGGTCAATGTCATGACACCTTAAAGAATAATCTTTGTGATTGTGATATAATTTGTTTGTAAAACCTGTTTTAGCACCACCTCTATATAAAGAGTACTTGTCCAGTTGGATTAGTGGTAAACATCTCTTTGCATTGTTTTTCAACCAAAAAAAAGTTTATAAAAACAATCTGTCTATAAAGTCCATATTTCTTATAGAACCTGTGACTGGTCTTTATATATAGGTTATATTATACTTAGTTAATTTAGAATTCTTTGTTCCTGTTATAGTTTACTTAAATATTACTATTCAGTCGCAATGCTGGTACCCATTGAGTCACAGTGCTGGTACCTATTAAGTCACTGTGCTGGTAACCATTGAGTCACAGTGCTGGTACCTATTGAGTCACAGTGCTGGTACCTATTGAGTCACAGTGCTGGTACCCATTGAGTCACAGTGCTGGTACCTATTGAGTCACAGTGCTGGTACCTATTGAGTCACAGTGCTGGTAACTATTGAGTCACAGTGCTGGTACCTATTGAGTCACAGTGCTGGTACCTATTGAGTCACAGTGCTGGTACCTATTTAGTCACAGTGCTGGTACCTATTGAGTCACAGTGCTGGTACCTATTGAGTCACTTTGCTGGTACCTATTGAGTCACAGTGCTGGTACCTATTTAATCACAGTGCTGGTACCTATTGAGTCACAGTGCTGGTACCTATTTAGTCACAGTGCTGGTAACTATTAAGTCACAGTGTTGGTACCTATTGAGTCACAGTGCTGGTACCTATTGAGTCACAGTGCTGGTACCTATTGAGTCACAGCGCTGGTACCTATTGAGTCACAGTGCTGGTATCTATTGAGTCACAGTGCTGGTACCTATTGAGTCACAGCGCTGGTACCTATTGAGTCACAGTGCTGGTACCAATTGAGTCACAGCGCTGGTACCTATTGAGTCACAGTGCTGGTATCTATTGAGTCACAGTGCTGGTACCTATTGAGTCACAGTGCTGGTACCTATTGAGTCACAGTTCTGGTACCTATTGAGTCACAGTGCTAGTACCTTTTGAGCTGCAGTGCTGGTACCCATTGAGTCACAGTGCTGGTACCTATTGAGTCACAGTGCTGGTACCTATTAAGTCACAGTGCTGGTACCTATTTAGTCACAGTGCTGGTACCTATTGAGTCACAGTGCTGGTACCTATTGAGTCACAGTGCTGGTACCTATTGAGTCACAGTGCTGGTACCTATTTAGTCACAGTGCTGGTACCTATTGAGTCACAGTGCTGGTACCTATTGAGTCACAGCGCTGGTACCTATTGAGTCACAGTGCTGGTATCTATTGAGTCACAGTGCTGGTACCTATTGAGTCACAGCGCTGGTACCTATTGAGTCACAGTTCTGGTACCTATTGAGTCACAGTGCTAGTACCTTTTGAGCTGCAGTGCTGGTACCTTTTGAGTTGCAGTGCTGGTATCTATTGAGTCACAGTGCTTGTACCCATTGAGGCACAGTGCTGGTACATACGTTTTATTTTACTTGTATTATGTTTATTTGCTAATTCTAATCAGTATGAAGTATATCTTCAAGATGAGTTATTAAATCATTAAAATTTTACCATTAAGGACAACATTGTATTTATCTGCCATATATAGGGTTCTATCTTATATTTCTTGTATATTTCAGGAAAGTTAATGCTGCCTCAGATAAAGATGATTCTGAGATACCATTTGGAAGAACAATTAAACAAGAAATTGTAACACCTACCAAATCACCAGCAAAAACAGGCAGAAATAGAAATATAGACATAGATACTGAAATAAAGTCGGAAATGAAATGGTTGGGGAATTCAAAAAATGATTCCAATGACAATCCAAAGAAATTGAATACAAATGTATCTCAGAGACAGAAACAAAGTGTGTTTGATTCTGTTCAGTTAGCATCACAGCAAAAAGAGGAACATGAGACTCGGTCACATAAAAAGAAAGTTGAAAAATTTGATGATTCAGATGATGAGAAGCCAAAAAAGAAAAGAAAATATTTTGGTGATTCTGATGAAGATTTGGTGGAAATTACAAAAAGGAAAAGAAGACAGGAAGCTGAAGATGATGATAATGATTTCTTTGCTCCAAAAAGGAAGACACAAACTAAACAAAATGGCATTGATAAAAAGAAAGAAAACAAAACAAACAAGGGAGTTTATGATACTGAAGGAAATGAATCTGTAAGAAATACTACATGGTTAAATAAAGAATTGGATGAAGTTGATAATCCTAGAGCTGAAACCTTTGATCAGGTTAGTCCTCTGATAATATTGAGAATTCAAGAAGAACAAAAAAACAAAAAAACAAAAAAAAAAAAAAAAGTTAAGTTTTATATGATAATGATTAGAAGTTGTAATCACTGAAACTATTGGTAGAAAATAGAAAGTGAGTGGAGAAGGTATCTGAATGACAATGTCTTCTTCTTATACTTCATATAAAAATCTAGATATTTGATTCATCAATATCTGTTTGTCAGTTTTCACTATCATTTACTTAAATCACACCCATCTTGACAAGAGATCCACAGCTACATGTGTTAATTTTTTAAAATTATCACTGTGACGTTCTTAGCCTCAACAATGCCAAACAATAATAAATAAGTTTTGCTTCAAGCTAGATTCTAAACAGTGACATTTGTCGATGTCACAAACAATGCATTATTAGTTCTGTTGTTTCAGTTTTTCAAAGTTTTTGTTGAAACGTTAGCTGGAAAAGACATTCAGTATGATAAAAAACATACTGCTCTTTATCAGACTGTGCAGGCCTTAGATAGAATTTTTAATGCCACTCGCCACAGTGCCAAGTTAAAGAAGAAAACCACTCGTCACTTGGAAATTTGACTCGGCACAGTCACTACATGAAAAACAAGACTTTCTTCTCTTAACAACCGCCAGGGCTTGTACCAAGAAATATGTTTTCTGACTAGCTTTTTAAGTTTTCACGAACTTTGGATTTTCCACTTTCAGTAACCAGTAACTTTCGATTTGAAGTGGCAGGTTTGAAATGATTCTACCTGCAACTGGTTTGTCGTCAGGATCAGCGGTAGTCTAATTAGTGTTTTTGAAAATTTCTTTATCAGCTGTTTCATCTTTGTTTGTCTTTAGAAAGTCATACAAAAAAGTTTGTTTACTTTTATTTGACATACTTAACAGACTGACAAGTATATAAACACTCGGAACATCGGTTGGATTTTACATTACACTAAGGCAATTCCGAATGAGGAACAATAGGTTTGCGCATGTGATGCAAACATTTAAATGATTTTGTTGATTGATGCCGATATCTAGAAAGCGGCTCATTACAATTGACCTCCTTATACAAGATTTTCCCGACAAACACTATAGTATCTATTGTTTATTAATTGCAACAAGCCCCTTGATGTATATGTCTGATAAATTTAACTGGGCACCGTGACGAGTGGTAGTAACAATATCACTCGTCCAAGTACACATTTCACTCGTCAGGACGAGTGGACAAGTGAATAATCGAAGCCCTGCTGTGTCTCAGGTGTTTTTTTTTTTTTTTTTTTTTTTTTTTTTTTTTTTGATAATCTACCATAACACACTCAACAGAAAATTTTAAAGCAAATTAACACACCTGAAGAATAGGAAGTGTGAGTTATTTGTAACAAATTAACACACCTTTAAAACACAAATTATGTCCACACTGATCTCAAATCAACACACCTGTCAGACAGGAAGTGTGTTTTTAGTAAATTAGATGAGATTATACAAGGTAGCCCTGTGTGATTTGAAAATTGATGGTATGGAATCATTTAAGATAATATTTTCATTTGATTGTCATATTAAAATGGGATTTGAAATGGAATGGAAGGATTTAACCTTGATGTTGCATGTTTGTGGGAAGGAGGGGGGGGGGGTGATGTAATGAAAATTGTAAATTTTGTTTTTGATTTTAGATGGAGCAAGAGCACTCTACTAACAGACAAGCTGAAGTTAAACGTGAAACTTCATTTGGTTTTCTGACAACTGTCATCCCTATCAAAGTAATTATTATATATTTGATACTATTTTATTTTAAATGAATAATAGAAAGCTTCTGAAAATTAAGTTACTGCTCCTTTTGTAATTTTGCTTGTATAGTGGTTACATAATGTGTGCATGTGTGTGTGCTTGTATGCATGCATCTGCATGTGTTTGTGTTTTATTATAACAAGACTGTGTGTAATATTTATCCTGGCTTTATTAACAGAGACTCTACTACATCTCAAGATCTTTGTTTATTTAGAATCAAAGACCAAGTACTTGATGGCTTGTCTCTATGTTCATTTGTCGGCAGTGCCATTTTGGTATGTTAGTCTGACCTACTTTGTTAGTCAGTCCATTTTTGACCTACTTTGTTGATCAGTCAATCTTTGACCTACTTTGTTGGTCAGTCCATATTTGACCTACTTTGTTGTTCAGTCCATATTTCACCTACTTTGATGGCCATGCAGTCCATCTTTTAGCATGGTTATTTTGATGCTCAAAGTTTTTAAGTTTTTTATATACCACATATCATGGTGGTGTGTAGCAAACAACACCAAGGGACCACAATCCTGTCTTTATGTTAGGGCCCCTTTATTCAAATTTACTCTTTTCAAATAATTCTTGTTTCCATATCCCTAATATGTTAAATCAGTATCTGATTTTTATTTCAGGATCAAGTTTGTAAAACTGAGTATGAGAAGGAGAATGACCTTCCAAGTAACTGTGTAGTGACAGAATTTGTCCCTCTCCTGTCCAAAAAGAAGAAAACAACTATCAGAGAAGAAGACAATGGGGATGTCCCTGCAGGATATTTAAAATGGAAAGGAAAACTTGTCAAAAACTTTAAAAAATTTAAAAAGGTGCATAGCATATAAACAATAACATTGATTTTGTCCAGAAATGAAGTTTGGTAACTTACTGTTCTTCTCCATTTGATTATTAAACTGTACTTATTTTTCTTCTTCACTGAGCTTTTTTGTTAGATTTCATGAAGATATTTCTTCATAAAACTTGTCAGAATTTACAATTAATATCTGCAGAGGGTTCAGATTGTTTCATTAAAAAATTAATTACATGAAGGATTTCTGGTAGGGGTCAGTAGTATGCTGGGGCATTTTAAGGAATTATTTGACAACCAGTAAAGCTGTATTTATAAAACTTGATATATGTGTTCACAATATCAGAGGATATATCCCTGAATGCAACATGATTTTTAGCCTGTCCTGATGGGTGGATGTCGACTCCACAATACCCATCTCTAAAATATATATATACATATTTTAGAATGTTATGGCATTTACACTATTTAATTGAACATAGGGGTTATGGGTGGGATGAGAGTCAAGGTAGAAAAATTCTAATTTTTAAAAGGTTTGGATACCAACACATTAACCATATGTACTGGTACATTTGTTTCAGATGTAATCTAAATCACATTTATCCTCTGAAATTGACATCAGGGAATATGGGTGGATTAGGGTGGGAGTAACAAAAATTCTAACTTTTAAACATTTAGATCAGCAATCCTAAACCATATATAAATGTAGTTTTGTCATTTTAATGCCATTTTATTGCCATTATACAATTCATTTAAGGGACTTACAATATATGGTTCAGAGTTCAGAATCTGAATAGTTTTCAAGATATTTGAAAATAGTGTATGTTAAATTGAAGATGTGGGGAATAATCTAAGGGTTTTTTTCATTGTTTATACATTACAGAAATATACAGTTAAAACTTGTTGTCTGGAAGTTGGATAAGATGAAACTTCCGATATCTTTAAGCTTTTTCTAAGTCTGAAATAAGTTGCTGTATATTTCACTTTAAAAACCTTCGCTTAAGTCAAAATATTGAATAAGTTGATTGATCTCCGAGTACATATTTAATTTTAAGTCAAAATTTTCAAAGGCAAAATAAACCAATGTTTGTATTTGAAAATCTTGGTTTAACCGTCAGTTAATTTAAACATTCTCTTGATGGGGTTTCTGAAGCCATTAGTGGCATTATTTTTTTTAGAAGCTGGGTGATTAAAAATTTTGTGATAAATGCAGACTGCCAGTTATGCAAATAAAAACAAAAATGGTCAAACTTTATCTTATATTTGTTTTAGAAGAATAATAAACATATATTTTAAATTTCTTTAATAGACAGGTCATGCTGGAAGCAATGAATTACCTCGTATTATAGGTGGTAGTGATTTAGAAGCACACATTGCCTCAGAAAGAAAGGAAATTGATGAATGGTTTAGAGATGCTTTAGAGGTAGGTATAACATCATTAATATAAACAAAGTGGGGAGAAAGCTAGATAGGAATCAACCTGATGGTCCATTCATCTGTATCTGTCCATTCATTCCAGTACCAATCTAAAACAACTTACTCATCATGGTTGACTGTTACACAAATATTTTACAATATTTAATTTGGTGATTTTATTACCACTGCCAAATTACACCAAAATACACCAAAATTTGCACCCTTTGAAAATAACCTGGAACAGTTATAAGGTATTGTGTCTACTTCATAATTTCACATAATTATACAGATGGATTTTGAACAAACTTAAATAAATGTATATTAACATGAAGTGATGTGTCACATACCATATATAAGTATAAAGGACATAGGTTTAGGTTACAAGGTGAAATCTTTGCCTACCTCTTGGTTTTAATCTCAAGAATCTTCCATAATTTTCTTAAAATAGAATTTGTTAATTTTTGAATTATATTTTAGTTTGTTATGTAATGTTAAAATGCTCCATGTAAAACTAATTTCATTGTGCTACATGTAACCATTGTATTGATGAGAAATAACCAGTGTGATAATGATTTATGAAACGTTGAAAATGTTATGTGTTAATCTAACCAAGTTGATAATACCATGGGTAGAGCTACCTTTGGTGTTGAAATTATATATGTAAAACAAACTAGGGTGATAAAGTCACATGTAAAACTTATCAGGGTTATAAAACTACATGAAGCCAGTATGATAAACTCACATGTATGTAGCCAGTATAGTAAAGTTACATGTAAAACTTATCAGGGTGATAAAACTACATGTAACCAGTATGATAAAGTCACATGTATGTAGCCAGTATGATAAAGTCACATGTAAAACTTATCAGGGTGATAAAACTACATGTACCCAGTATGATAAAGTTGCATGTAAAACTAATAAGGGTGATAAAACTACATGTAGCCAGTATGATAAAGTTGCATGTAAAACTTATCAGGGTGATAAAAATACATGTAGCCAGTATGATAAAGTCACATGTAAAACTTATCAGGGTGATAAAACTACATGTAGCCAGTATGATAAAGTCGCATGTAAAACTTATCAGTGTGATAAAACTACATGTAGCCAGTATGATAAAGTCACATGTAAAACTAATAAGGGTGATAAAACTACATGTAGCCAGTATGATAGTCACATGTAAAACTTATCAGGGTGATAAAATACATGTAGCCAGTATGATAAAGTCACATGTAAAACTTATCAGGGTGATAAAAATACATGTAGCCAGTATGATAAAGTCGCATGTAAAACTTATCAGGGTGATAAAAATACATGTAGCCAGTATGATAAAGTTGCATGTAAAACTTATCAGGGTGATAAAACTACATGTAGCCAGTATGATAAGTCACATGTAAAACTTATCAGGGTGATAAAAATACATGTAGCCAGTATGATAAAGTTGCATGTAAAACTTATCAGGGTGATAAAAATACATGTAGCCAGTATGATAAAGTCACATGTAAAACTTATCAGGGTGATAAAACTACATGTAGCCAGTATGATAAAGTCACATGTAAAATTTATCAGGGTGATAAAACTACATGTAGCCAGTATGATAAAGACACATGTATGTAGCCAGTATAATAAAGTCCCATGTAAAACTTATCAGGGTAATAGCACTACATGTAGCCAGTATGATAAAGTCACATGTAAAACTAATAATGGTGATTAAACTACATGTAGCCAGAATGATAAAGTCACATGTAAAACTTATCAGGGTGATAAAAATACATGTAGCCAGTATGATAAAGTCACATGTAAAACTTATAGAGGGATAAAACTACATGTAGCCAGTATGATAAAGTCACATGTAAAATTTATCAGGGTGATAAAAATACATGTAGCCAGTATGATAAAGTCACATGTAAAATTTATCAGGGTGATAAAACTACATGTAGCCAGTATGATAAAGTCACATGTATGTAGCCAGTATAATAAAGTCCCATGTAAAACTTATTAGTGTAATAACACTACATGTAGCCAGTATGATAAAGTCACATGTAAAACTTATCAGGGTGATAAAAATACATGTAGCCAGTATGATAAAGTCACATGTAAAACTTATCAGGGTAATAACACTACATGTAGCCAGTATGATAAGTCACATGTAAAACTTATCAGGGTAATAACACTTCATGTAGCCAGTATGATAAAGTCACATGTAAAACTAATCAGTATGATAATTTTACATGTATCCAGTATAATAAAGTCACATGAAAAAAAGTATCAGGACTATAACACTACATGTAACCAGTAAGATAATGTCACATGTAAAACTAACCAACTGTTAGTGCACTAATGTATGATAGCATGAATTAGCAGCAACATGGCATTTGTGCTAAAATCTGATTGTACTAAAATAAGGAAATTACAGTATAGTTGTTGCTACTTACTTTGGGCCCTTATCTTATATATTCACTATTCTTTATGGAGAAATGCTATGCTGTATTTACAGGCTGAAAGTCAACAAAGTGAAGCTGATCGTAGAGCTACAGAATTATTTGAGTAAGTAATTCTTGATTTTTCACCACTATGTTTATGACAGAGTTGTCGTAAGGTGCTGGTTCATGATGTAATGGCTCTTACCACATAGGTGTAAATCCCAGTCATGGAGATCCTAGTGGGGAATAGTTTGTCAGTTTAGATAGGTCTAAATCCCAGTCATGGAGATCCTAGTGGGCAATAGTTTGTCAGTTTAGATAGGTGTAAATCCCAGTCAGGGAGATCCTAGTGGATAATAGTTTGTCAGTTTAGGTAGGTGTAAATCCCAGTCAGGGAGATCCTAGTGGGAAATAGTTTGTCAGTTTAGATAGGTGTAAATTCCAGTCAGGGAGATACTAGTGGGCAATATTTTGTCAGTTAAGATAGGTGTAAATCCCAGTCAGGGAGTTACTAGTGGGGAATAGTTTGTCAGTTTAGGTAGTTGTAAATCCCAGTCAGGGAGATCCTAGTGGGCAATAGTTTGTCAGTTTAGATAGGTGTAAATCCCAGTCAGGGAGATCCCAGTTTGAGGTATGATTTTAAGTCTTTATACATCTTTCTTTCTGAAACTGCTTGATAAAATAAGTGTATTAAGAAAGTTTCATAAATGCTGATTTAAAATTTTGTCTGATTTGGTCATTGGAAATCCAAGATTGCCTTTATTACTCTATTGACAAAACAGGTAAATTTCCATTACAAGTTTTATTTTTTACTAATTTAATCCCATCTTGATAATAGAAAATATACCTTTATATTATACAATTATGGACTTTTTAGTTGTTATATATGCTCTGATATTAACTGGAAAAAAATATATTGACCGAGGCAATAGTCTGTAATTGTTTTATTATATACAAATTACAGTTTATTTATATCTTGGACATTCCAGAAATGTATTGAATATTTTATCAAAATCTTCATTGTCAACTTTGACGAATCTATTTTTGATTGTCACCACTGCCATTTTTTCTGATGGTTATGAATGACCTGGATGTAAGGGGTTTTCCTGGTTTCGTCGCCTGACTAGACGACATATAGGGATTACTTTCGTTGACTGCGTTGGCGTTGTCGTCGGAGGTGTCCCGATTTCCTTGTCCTGAGCATAACATTGGTGTTGTACATTCAAATGACTCCAAACTTGGTGTGCATGTTTCTGGCAATGACTCGAAGTGCAGTGCACAAGAACCACAACTCTATCTTGTTCCGTTTTTATACGCCCGTCATATGACGGAACGTATTATGTTACAGTGCTGTCCGTCCGGGCGGGCGGGTGGGCGGGCGGGCGTCTGTTAACAATTTGTATTCCGTTCAATAGAGACCACAAACATTTATGGATTCAAATAAAATTTGGTATACAGCTTTACCATGGTAATACCTTGTGCAAGTTCGAATTAGAACTTTTTCGGATTATTTTTGGAGGAGTTATGCCCCTTTTTTAACTTAGAAATTTTTGTATGTATGACCATGTGGTTTCCGATCATCAGAGCCTACAACTATTTATGGATTCAAATGAAATTTGGTATACACATTTACGATGTTATTATCTGGTGCAAGTTCTAATTACAACTTTTTCAGATTATTTTTGGAGGAGTTATGCCCCTTTTTTAACTTAAAACACCTTTTTATCATACTGCACAGATCACGACAACAGTTCAAATTATAATTAAGCTTTATAGATATAAATTATTTCAGGTTGGTTAAAAAAAAGGTTCTCAAAACATTTCAGACAAAAATTGTATTTGTTTCCTAAAATCTTCCTGCATGCAATGCTTAACACATGAAAACACTGCCATGACCTAACATTATATTTTAAACTTCTTCCTTCCTGGAAATGAATATGAATTATATAGCAGTCTACCACTATCCATTTAGCAATATATTTTTACATACATCTATCCTAGTTGTACTTATACTTCTCAGTAAAGAATGGAACAATCTAGAGGATTAGTGACGAATTCATTCGGAACATCCTCTGGATGTGAAATGATAAAGGCGACAACTTTCTCCTTTTTAGCAGCATATATTTGCATCTTGGGGACCTTGAAAACTCCTCGATAGATTTTGCTAAAAATTTCTGAGGTTATGGAGTCTAATGCAATCTAGCTATCTAACTTGGTGAAATTTTTGGGAAAAATCGGTATCATACTTAATTTTGGGGTCAAACATGCAAAAAATGAATTTTTCCAAAAAACAATTACGTTTAACGCACTCCTGTTCAATAACAGTTCATTGTACAAAAAAGTCGTCCATTGACCGAAAAATGTTTAAGATCTGACGGAAAAGACGGTATTTTTATATTTTTTCTATCTTTTACATAAAATCCACAATAACTGTTTAAAGTCGGCGCTATCATCCAAAAACAATTTAAGGTACCGTTTTGAATTCGTACCCATATTAAAGTAACCAATTCTTTACCAAATTATTGGTAGGTTTGGCACTTATCCGTTAGGTCTGTGTCAAACTTTTGAGTGGCAAGTTATGTGGATGAGCTCTACTGATAGAAATCCTCTAGATTGTTCCATTCTTTCCCGCGAAACCCCTAAAGGTGTCGCCACACTAGTAAATAGTACTACTCGATCAATATAACACGGGCGTATAATGCTACGCTCAGCGGTGCTCTTGTTGAATTATTTCCCTTTGATTGATTTTTATGCAATGTCAGGCGACACATCTGTTTCAAAGAAACATATCTAGTTTTAAATTAAGCATGAATAAGCATATAAACCAATGTTTATATATATATATATATCAGTAAAAGGTTTTTTTTTCAATTTTTTGTTGACCTATTTTCATGCCTGTGAGGTGCTGTTTTTATCCATCCATCAAAATCTCTTATAGAACAATTGGGCCAAGTTTAATGATAATATTTATGATCTATCCTCGGTTGATGAATATTTAATATTAAGTCATTCATGGCTATTTAAAATTCAAATGTAAATAAAGTGACAGTTGAATGCTTTAAGGCCTCTTAGATTGTTGAATTTGAAATTTTCTGTGACTGTGAACTTTTAACAGAAAATAATTTTTTTGTATTATTACATACTACAAAACACAAGATATCATATGATGTTTTAAATGTTCTTATTATCAACTTTATAAAATTAAATTTGATAACAAGGATTGATTGAAACAATCAATAATCACAGGTAATTATGACTGCCAAAGTTGTAGACTTGTTAAAGGGAGAGAACTTCAGCTTCCTTATCTACAGTGTTGTTTTCAAACAAAATAAATTGTTTTTTATTACAGATGGGAACCTTCACACAATAACAAAAGAAAAGGAAGATGATCACAGTTCAACTTATTAATCTAGATTGTGACTTTGCAGCGATGTCCACCATCTTGTTCTATTTATTAACACCAAATGAAGGGTTTGGCCATGCCTGATTCTTGTTTTAAATCACATTGACATATATGTCTTATCATCACATAAATTAATAAATTATATCAACTTATGTAGAACAGTTCCAGGGTTAATATGGATTTGACAGTGATATATGTGAAGTTAATTTATAGCAGAAACAATAATTATGTATATCATCATATACATATGTACATCATCAAATACATATGTCCATCATCAAATACATACGTCCATCATCAAATACATATGTCCATCATCAAATACATATGTGCATCATCAAAAACATGTACATACATCATCAAATACATATGTACATCATCAAATACATATGTATATCATCAAATACATATGTACATCATCAAATACATATTCATCAAATACATATGTACATCATCAAATACATATGTACATTATCAAATACATATGTACATCATCAAATACATATGTACATCATCAAATACATATTCATCAAATACATATGACCATCATCAAATACATATGACCATCATCAAATACATATGACCATCATCAAATACATATGACCATCATCAAATACATATATATGTACATAATCAAATACATATATATGTACATCATCAAATACATATGTACATCATCAAATACATATGTCCATCATCAAATACATATGTACATAATCAAATACATATATATGTACATCATCAAATACATATGTACATCATCAAATACATATGTCCATCATCAAATACATATGTGCATTATTCAGTAATAACTACTACACATGAAAAAAAATAAATAAAAACAGAATGTGCTTGAAATAATGAATTGTTTGCTAAATACAAAAATTCAAATGTTTATTTTAATCTGTTGATTATTACAACTTTCAATTAACTATTATATTTGTTTTATTTTGATTAAAAATAGACTGCCATGCATTAAATTTGGTCTTTGTGTCATTTTGTTCAGTACCTGTCTGACGTCTCCTGGTAGTTCATGATCTTAGTCCATATAACATTTGTCCACTAGTGAAGTGAAGACCCGAAGGGAGTTCATAGACTACATGTTTACATTAACTACATTGTCTAGTATGTAGGTTCTCAGGGGAGTTATAAGTCTACATGTCATTTTGTCCAATACCTAAGCAAAGTTCGAGGGGAGTTCTGTGCTACCCATCATATTGTTTATAACCTTGGTGAAGCATCAGTTCTTTGTCGACATGTCATGGTTTCCATACCTAATTCAGCTTTCTGGGAAATTAAATAGAAAAATGGGGGTTCATGCTCAACATGTCATTTTGTCCAGAGCCTAAATGAAATCTACATGAAGTTCTTGGTCTACATGCCATTTTGTGCAGTGCCCAAATGAAATCAATGACAAGTTCTTGATGTACATATCATTTTGTCCAGAACCTAAGTGATATACATGTGAAATCTTGGTCTACATGTCATTTTGTCTACAACCTAAGTGAAATCAATGACAAATTCTTGGTTTACATGTCATTTTGTCCAGAACCTAAGTGAAATCAATGACAAGTTCTTGGTCTATTTGTCATTTTGTCCAGAACCTAAGTGATATACATGTAAATTTCTTGATCTACATGTCATTTTGTCCAAAACCTAAGTGAAATCAATGACAAGTTCTTGATCTACATGTCATTTTTTCCAGACCTAAGTGAAATCAATGACAAGTTCTTGGTTTATATGTCATTTTGTCCAGAACCTAAGTGAAATCAATGACAAGTTCTTGGTCTACATGTCATTTTGTCCAGAACCTAAGTGATATACATGTAAATTTCTTGATCTACATGTCGTTTTGTCCAGAACGTAAGTGAAATCAATGACAAGTTCTTGGTTTATATGTCATTTTGTCCAGAACCTAAGTGAAATCAATGACAAGTTCTTGATCTACATGTCATTTTGTCCAAAACCTAAGTAAAATCAATGACAAGTTCTTGATCTACATGTAATTTTGTCCAGAACCTAAGTGAAATCATGACAAGTTCTTGGTTTATATGTCATTTTGTCCAGAACCTAAGTGAAATCAATGACAAGTTCTTGATCTACATGTAATTTTGTCCAGAACCTAAGTGAAATCATGACAAGTTTTTGGTCTACATGTCATTTTGTCCAGAACCTAAGTGATATACATGTAAATTTCTTGATCTACATGTCATTTTGTCCAGAACCTAAGTGAAATCAATGACAAGTTCTTGATCTAGATGTCATTTTGTCCAGAACGTAAGTGAAATCAATGACAAGTTTTTGGTCTACATGTCATTTTGTCCAGAACCTAAGTGATATACATGTAAATTTCTTGATCTACATGTCATTTTGTCTAGAACCTAAGTGAAATCAATGACAAGTTCTTGATCTACATATCATTTTGTCCAGAACCTAAGTGATATACATGTAAATTTTTTGACCTATATGTCATTTTGTCCAGAACCTAAGTGAAATCAATGACAAGTTCTTGATCTACATGTCATTTTTTCCAGAACCTAAGTGAAATCGATGTCAAAATCTTGATCTACATGTCATTTTGTCCAGAACCTAAGTGATATACATATGAAATCTTGGTCTACATGTCATTTGTCCAAAAACTAAGTGAATTCAATATCAAATTCTTGGTGTAAAAATGTATCTGACATAGGTGTCTTAAATAAAAGATGGCTGTCATTACTATAAAAGAAAAAAAGGTCAAATTATTATTAACCCTTAAAGTTCAAATTTGTTATATAGGGAAATTCAGTGGGGGGGGGGGGGGGGGGGGGGGGGGGGGGGGGGGGGAGATTGCCATGACATCTTTCATTTTTGTCTGATTTACTTCAAATTTGATATATAACAAAGTGGAAATATAGACATTGAATAATGAAACAGGTTTTTTCTTTTTTGTTGACCTATTTTTTAATACAATATGCTATATAGATGTTATATTAGCAGTTGTTTAATATCTCTTAGATCCTGGAAAAATTGAATGATATTCATTGTGATTAATTAATGGTTTATGAATCTGGCAAAGCTGTTTGAAATTTAATTGTAAATGTTCCAGATGAGTAATACTGGCCCTCTTATTTATTGTTATAATTACCATTCTCTGCAGTAATATATTCCTGCTTCTGTGTAATGTATGGTGGTAGATCCTGTTCCAGCTACGGAAACTTTCTACATTGAAGCAAGCTGCTTACAATAAAATTGTTGACTCAAGGATATTGCAAGCTTAGGTTAATCAAGACCCTTAAAAAGTTTTATGGCCAGCATCAAGATATTGTTGATATGTACGAAGCCACTGTATCCAAATTTATACTGGATATATCATTCTTTCCAAACTTAAGCTTTTCCCATCATTCCATCTTCCTTTCATTCTCAAATTTGATTTTGCTGGTGTAGCTAGCTAAAAAGAAAGTGCTTAACATTCTGGAGCACCTGGCCTCACTTCCTTGATGAAAGTTCACATGTATAACTGAATTGGCCAGTTTTCAAAGTTTTCAGGTTTTTTTGATTTGGACAAAGGACTGGTATGTTTGTGTAACCAGATAAAATAAGCTGTGGTCATACTACACTATACTGTTTATTATATCATGCACAAGATGTGCATGTTGACAACTCAGTTGTTAACAATTCATTTTCTGTAAACACTGCACAGGCAATGTATAAAAATAAACTCAAAATATATTAAGTAAATAAATGTATGAGCATATTCATAATATACACTTGCTATATATCTCACTCCCTGTCCAATAAATCACTTCACATCCATCAGAACTCGGCACAACTATTGTAGATATTTCAGCACCTCTGTGGTAAATCCTGTAAAGTTGAACATATATTTATATTTGTATCATGTATATTGACTATACATGTATGATATTCGGATGCAGTTTATTGTATTTATCCTGGATTTATATATCAGATCAGCACCTCGATAATTATTTTACAATATTGTAAGATCGACTTATTTCCATCTACCTGGTATTTCAGATTTTTTTTAAGAACCTAATAAATGACTGATTCACTTCTGAACAGTGGATACATCTCATACTTTTATTCCTGAGGCGGATCCCGGTCACATTTGCATTTTATTTTATTGAAATAAAATTGCAAGTAAATGTCTTACTATTAACTTAATGCCTACGAGTTATGCTTTCTGTTTGATTTCCTTATTGATGCCAACATGTAAACTTAATGCCTGTGTCACAGAAAGACTAATGCTTGTACCTGGTGTTTCCTTGGATCAAGGTTCAACAAAAAATTGCAATTTGATTCTGTCAGTTGCTGCTGTTCTTGACTCTTGATACTATACTTTTTTTGTTCTACCTTGAGCTGAGTGCATTGAGTGACCTCAAGTTGACAGTCTATGAAATGACTTGAGCGGTGTATTAGTGGCCTTAAGCTGACATTGTATCAAGTGACCTTAAACTGACAGTGTATAAATTGAACTTAAGACGACAGTGTATCAAATAACCTTGAGCTGAGTGTATCAAGTGACCTTAGGCTGACAGTGTATCAAATAACCTTGAACTGAGTGTATCAAGTGACCTTAGGCTGACAGTGTATCAAATAACCTTGAGCTGAGTGTATCAAGTGACCTTAGGCTGACAGTGTATCAAATAACCTTGAGCTGAGTGTATCAAGTGACCTTAGGCTGACAGTGTATCAAATAACCTTGAGCCGAGTGTATCAAGTGACCTTAGGCTGACAGTGTATCAAATAACCTTGAGCTGAGTGTATCAAGTGACCTTAGGCTGACAATGAGGGTATAAAATGTAAATGAAACATCATATTTTGGAAATTAACCATTTTATAAATCAATAACAAAAAACAAAAGAAATAATGTTCTTCAAAATTTGTACATTTATTAAATATCAAAATATAAATACAAAACAATATGTTCACCATAACAACTTATTATAATCATGTAAAATCTGTAAAGAATATTATTTCTTATACAACAAGAGGCCCAAAAGGGCCTGTGGAGCTCAACTGACAAAAATGGTTCTTGTGCCTTCATTTATATAAACTCAGTACAGGGACTTGAGCTGACGTTAAATGCTAAATACAAAAGCTGTAGGCCTTACAGTTTCAGAGAAGAATATTTTTAAATTTGACTTCCCATATAAGTATATGTAGATCTATGTGCCCCTTGGTGGGACCAAAATTGGCCCAGGGGCCTTTATTTGTACAAACCTGGTAAAGGGACTTGAGCTGATTATGAAAGCTTAAAGCCTTACAGTTTCAGAGAAGAAGATTTTTAAATTTGATTTCCCATATATGCATATGTAGATATATTGGCCCTTAGGGTGGGACCAAAAATGGCCCAGGGGCCACCATTTGTACAAACATGGTAAAGGACTTGAGCTGATGTTAAATGCCAAATATAAAAGCATTATGCCTTACAGTTTCAGAGAAGAAAATTTTTTAATTTGATTTCCAATATATATATATATGCAGATATATGGACCCCTGGGGTGGGGCCAAAAATGGACCGAGGGCCACCATTTGTAAAAACTTGGTAAAGGGCCTCAAGCTGATATTAACTGCCAAATATGAAAGGTTTTGGCTTCATGGTTTCAGAGAAGAAGATTTTCTAAGTTGATTTTCCATTTTAAGCCATATATGCATATGCATATATATATGGACCCCTGGGGTGGGGCCAAAAAAGACCGGGGGCTACCATTTGTACAAACTTGGTAAAGGGGCTCAAGCTGATATTAACTGCCAAATATGAAAGCTTAAGGCTTCATGGTTTTAGAGAAGAAGATTTTCAAAGTTGATTTTCCATTATAAGCAATATATGCAAATGCAGATATATGGACCCCTGGGGTGGGGCCAAAAATAGACCGGGGGCTACCATTTGTACAAACTTGGTAAAGGGGCTCAAGCTGATATTAACTGCCAAATATGAAAGCTTAAGGCTTCATGGTTTCAGAGAAGAAGATTTTCAAAGTTGATTTTCCATTATGAGCCATATATGCATATGCTGATATACGGACCCCTGGGGTGGGGCCAAAAATGGACCGGGGGCCACCATTTGTATAAACTTGGTAAAGGGGCTCAAGCTGATATTAACTGCCAAATATGAAAGCTTAAGGCTTCATGGTTTCAGAGAAGAAGATTTTCAAAGTTGATTTTCCATTATGAGCCATATATGCATATGCTGATATACGGACCCCTGGGGTGGGGCCAAAAATGGACCGGGGGCCACCATTTGTACAAACTTGGTAAAGGGGCTCAAGCTGATATTAACTGCCAAATATGAAAGGTTATGGCTTCATGGTTTCAGAGAAGAAGATTTTCTAAGTTGATTTTCCATTTTAAGCCATATATGCATATGCATATATATATGGACCCCTGGGGTGGGGCCAAAAATGGACCGGGGGCCACCATTTGTACAAACTTGGTAAAGGGGCTCAAGCTGATATTAACTGCCAAATATGAAAGCTTAAGGCTTCATGGTTTCAGAGAAGAAGATTTTCAAAGTTGATTTTCCATTATGAGCCATATATGCATATGCTGATATACGGACCCCTGGGGTGGGACCAAAAATGGACCGGGGGCCACCATTTGTACAAACTTGGTAAAGGGGCTCAAGCTGATATTAACTGCCAAACATGAAAGCTTAAGGCTTCATGGTTTCAGAGAAGAAGATTTTCAAAGTTGATTTTCCATTATGAGCCATATATGCATATGCTGATAAACGGACCCCTGGGGTGGGGCCAAAAATAGACCAGGGGCCACCATTTGTACAAACTTGGTAAAGGGCCTCAAGCTGATATTAACTGCCAAATATGAAAGCTTAAGGCTTCATGGTTTCAGAGAAGAAGTTTTTCAAAGTTGATTTTCCATTATAAGCCATATATGCATATGCAGATATATGGACCCCTGGGGTGGGGCCAAAAATAGACCGGGGGCCACCATTTGTACAAACTTGGTAAAGGGGCTCAAGCTGATATTAACTGCCAAATATGAAAGCTTAAGGCTTCATGGTTTCAGAGAAGAAGATTTTCAAAGTTGATTTTCCATTATAAGCCTTATTTTCACTTTTTATGAAGTACGACAGAAAAACGCTAAAAACGCGTAACCTAGTTTTTGACAGAATTTCACGAAATGTACAACCTACATGTTTAAGGGTGTCTAGAAGCTAAATATCACATCAGATTTTGAATATAACCTATGGTTTCAGAGAAGAAGCTTATTTTAGGTTTTTTACATTCTAGGTCGCTGTGACCTACTTTTGGTTGCCATGGAAACCAATTGTACAAATTTTCATCTACTCCTTCTAAGGATCATTCCTGCAAAGTTTTGCTAAAATTGGCCCAGTAGTTTCTGAGTTTTTGCTGTTAACGGACGCACGCACGCACGCACGCACGCACGCACGCACGCACGCGCGCATCATGCCATAAGCTCATCTGGCTTTAGCCAGTTGAGCTAATAAAACCTGCTACAGCATTGTATAGCGACTGTCCTTAAGTATCTTCATTTCTTAGACTATCTATATTGTATTGTTAAGTCCATATTTCTTGGGTTTTGTTGGTGGTCTTTATATACAGGTTTTACTGTATTAACAAGATCTTTGGATATTAAATGCCTTGACTTATAATATCCACTTGTTGAGAGGCAGAGATGTGTAAAATACAGAGCTTTATAAGTACATTGTTGAGAGGAGGAGATGTGTAAAATACAGAGCTCTAAAGGTAAGTACATTGTTGAGAGGAGGAGATGTGAAAAATACAGAGCTCTATAGGTAAGTACATTGTTGAGAGGAGGAGATTTGTAAAATACAGAGCTCTATTAGTAAGTGTATTGTTGAAAGGCAGAGATGTGTAAAATACAGAGCTCTATAGGTAAGTACATTGTTGAGAGGAGGAGATTTGTAAAACACAGAGCTCTATAAGTAAGTGTATTGTTGAGAGGAGGAGATGTGTAAAATACAGAGCCCTATAGGTAAGTACATTGTTGAGGGGCAGAGATATGTAAAATGCAGAGCTCTATAAGTAAGTACATTGTTGAAAGGCAGAGATGTGTAAATAAAGAGCTCAATAAGTACA
>CM056607.1:315729-430880 GCA_029721355.1 Tegillarca granosa | reverse complement strand
GAATGGTCTACCATTAACCCAAGTCAACAGACCATAATCATTCATTAATATTATCCACTCCTTCCGATATGCCTGTTTTACACGACTTTATTATTTTCATAAATCATAAACGATGTTTGTTTAACCAACTTTTATTAAGATCTCGATTTACATAAGTTTTTTTTAATTTGACTGTGGGTCGTCGGCAAGTAAGTTACTACCAGATGCCGCCTGGTCATGTTCAGAGCTCCGTGCAGGACTTTGACACAAGTCGTTTAATGTTTAAAAACGTTGTTAAATGAGATCGTTTCGACTTTTCTTGTATGCCTGATGCAAAAAGCGCTTATAATGACTATATAAATTAAGCGTTCAATACAAACATTCCAAAGATTCAGAATATAGACAGGTTCCTATATTAACAATTAGCTTCCTTTAATATGGTACGATAGTCATGTGGTACGACAATACGGAATTTACGCTCAGTACTTTCGTTTTCATTCTCGACACCATTTATAATTTACAGTAGCCAATTTCAATCTGTAAAAATGGTTGCGTCAAAAATAACGCAACAGCAAAACCAAGTTGCGCCATTCATAAAAAAATCACGTCAAAAACGCAAGAAACGCACTCTGGAGAAAACACTGACTTGATTATATAGCCACATATTAAGTCACTTGAATACATAGCCACATATTAAGGCATATTAAGGCACTTGATTATATAACAACAAATGAAGATACTTGATTATATAGCCACATATTAAGACACTTGATTATATAGCCACATATTAAGTCACTTGATTACATAGCCACATATTAAGGCACTTGGTTATATAGCCACATATTAAGACACTTGATTATATAGCCACATATTTAGGCACTTGATTATATAGCCCCATATTAATTGACTTGATTACATAGCCACATATTAAGGCACTTGATTACATAGCCATACATTAAGGCACTTGATTATATGGCCACATATGAAGATACTTGATTATATAGCCACATATTAAGGCACTTGATTATATAGCCACATATTAAGACACTTGATTATATATCCACATATTAAGTCAGATAGACAATAAATCAAAAATAAAAATAAACTACTTGCACATAGATATATTCTTTTGATCAAAATTTGGTTTAAAGCAGTAAACTGTAAGTGTTTTGATGAATACCAGTACTTACACTTGTTACTTAATTGTGATTACTTATTTAAAAAATAATGAGTTAATACTAATGACCCTTGCATAGCCCTGTTTATAACATGATAATTTTGATTTTGACTACATAGGTTAGATATCTCCCAAGCTGGCTCTCTTATATTGTATAATTCTTTTGATTTTGACGACATAGGTTAGAAATCTCCCAGGCTGGCTCTCTTATACTGTATAATTCTTTTGATTTTGACTACATAGGTTAAAAATCTCCCAGGCTGGCTCTCTTATACTGTATAATTCTTTTGATTTTGACTACATAGGTTAGATATCTCCCAGACTGGCTCTCTTATACTGTATAATTCTTTTGATTTTGACTACATAGGTTAGATATCTCCCAGGCTGGCTCTCTTATACTGTATAATTCTTTTGATTTTGACTACATAGGTTAGATATCTCCCAGGCTGGCTCTCTTATACTGTATAATTCTTTTGATTTTGACTACATAGGTTAGATATCTCCCAGGCTGGCTCTCTTATACATAATTCTTTTGATTTTGACTACATAGGTTAGATATCTCCCAGGCTGGCTCTCTTATACATAATTCTTTTGATTTTGACTACATAGGTTAGATATCTCCCAAGCTGGCTCTCTTAAATTGTAATATTCTTTTGATTTTGACTACATAGGTTAGATATTTCCCATGCTGGCTCTCTTATACATAATTCTTTTGATTTTGACTACATAGGTTATATATCTCCCAGGCTGGCTCTCTTATACATAATTCTTTTGGTTTTGACTACATAGGTTAGATATCTCCCAGGCTGGCTCTCTTATATTGTATAATTCTTTTGATTTTGACTACATAGGTTAGATATCTCCCAGGCTGGCTCTCTTATACATAATTCTTTTGATTTTGACTACATAGGTCAGATATCTCCCAGGCTGGCTCTCTTATACATAATTCTTTTGATTTTGACTACATAGGTTAGATATCTCCCAGGCTGGCTCTCTTATACATAATTCTTTTGATTTTGACTACATAGTTTAGAAATCTCCCAGACTGGCTCTCTTAAATTGTATAATTCTTTTGATTTAGACTACCTAGGTTAGAAATCTCCCAGACGGGCTCTCTTGTATTGTATAATTCTTTTGATTTTGACTACATAGGTTAGATATCTCCCAGGCTGGCTCTCTTATACTGTATAATTCTTTTGATTTTGACTACATAGGTTAGATATCTCCCAGGTTGGCTCTCTTATACTGTATAATTCTTTTAATTTTAAGTACATAGGTTAGAAATTTCCCAGGCTGGCTCTCTTATACTGTATAATTCTTTTGATTTTGACTACATAGGTTAGATATCTCCCAGGCTGGCTCTCATACATTATTCTTTTGATTTTGACTACATAGGTTAGATATCTCCCAGGCTGGCTCTCTTATACATAATTCTTTTGATTTTGACTATCTAGGTTAGATATCTCCCAGGCTGGCTCTCTTATACATAATTCTTTTGATTTTGACTACATAGGTTAGATATCTCCCAGGCTGGCTCTCTTATACATAATTCTTTTGATTTTGACTACATAGGTTAGATATCTCCCAGGCTGGCTCTCTTATACATAATTCTTTTGATTTTGACTTTATAGGTTAAATATCTCCCAGGCTGGCTCTCTTATACTATAATTCTTTTGATTTTGACTACATAGGTTAGATATCTCCCAAGCTGGCTCTCTTATATTGTATAATTCTTTTGATTTGACTACATAGGTTAGATATCTCCCAGGCTGGCTCTCTTATACTGTATAATTCTTTTGATTTTGATATCATAGGTTTGATATCTCCCAAGCTGGCTCTCTTATACTGTATAATTCTTTTGATTTTGATATCATAGGTTAGTCATCACCCGCCGACGGCAGCTCAGTATACAGAAGGTAGAGATTGGATACTGTGGCAAGAGTTTACTATGGGTAGTAAGTTTAGAGGCAAATACCTGTCTATAATCCCAATGGGTAGGTATTAATCTGTTATTAAATTTGTATGAAAAATGCAGTGGTCAAATTTAAGCCCACTTTCCAATAAAACCATTGTTTTAATTAAAGGATGATGATTAAATGTGCAATTATGATGTATTTATCATAATTTATAAGTTTTTATAGTTGTACTTTAAATTATAGTTATGGGGTACTTGTACAGACATTTAGTAAATTGAATAAAATCAAAATGGAGGCCCTATGTAAATGATAAATCTGAAAGCCACCTATGGCTGCTACCCAAAAGGCTCTCTTTTTGACATGACAAAAAAAATTACTAAATAGACCACCTGTCTATGTAGCAATGCCTTTTGTAGAAACCAATTTCATTTAGAAAATATTTGTCACCATTTGTCCTAGTTCACTTAGCCTCATATTTCACCCCCCCCCCCCCCCCCAATAAAGACCATGTAACTGTAACATTTACATTATCTAGTTCTTGTAGTGGGTGGTTTTTATTTACAGGTTTTACTACATTTCTTAGTTCTTGTAGTGGGTGGTTTTTATTTACAGATTTTACTACATTTCCTAGATCTTGTAGTTGGTGGTTTTTATTTACAGGTTTTACTGCATTTCCTAGTTTTTGTAGTGGGTGGTTTTTATTTACAGGTTTTACTACATTTCCTAGTTAGATTTTGTAGTGGGTGGTTTTTATTTACAGTTTTTACTGCATTTCCTAGTTTTTGTAGTGGGTGGTTTTTATTTACAGGTTTTACTACATTTCCTAGTTCTTGTAGTGGGTGGTACAGGTTTTATTACATTTCCTAGTTCTTGTAGTGGGTGGTTTTTATTTACAGGTTTTACTACATTTCCTAGATCTTGTAGTTGGTGGTTTTTATTTACAGGTTTTACTGCATTTCCTAGTTTTTGTAGTGGGTGGTTTTTATTTACAGGTTTTACTACATTTCCTAGTTAGATTTTGTAGTGGGTGGTTTTTATTTACAGTTTTTACTGCATTTCCTAGTTTTTGTAGTGGGTGGTTTTTATTTACAGGTTTTACTACATTTCCTAGTTCTTGTAGTGGGTGGTACAGGTTTTATTACATTCCCTAGTTCTTGTAGTTGGTGGTTTTTATTTACAGGTTTTACTGCATTTCCTAGTTCTTGTAGTGGGTGGTTTTTATTTACAGGTTTTACTGCATTTCCTAGTTTTTGTAGTGGGTGGTTTTTATTTACAGGTTTTACTACATTTCCTAGTTCTTGTAGTGGGTGGTTTTTATTTACAGGTTTTACTACATTTCCTTGTTCTTGTAGTGGGTGGTTTTTAGCTCACCAGACCGAAAGGTCATGTGAGCTTATGGCATAGTGTGGTGTGTGTATGTGCCTGTGTGCGTGCGTCGTTAACATCTGTTTTCAACTTTTCCTCCAAAACTGCTTGACAGATTTCAATGATACTTGGTCAGAAGCATATATGGGCTGGTGCAATTCAGATTTGTTTATGGTGTTGCCATGGCTACCAAAACTAGGTCAAGGTGACCTAGGGGTCTAAAAATCTTTAAAAATCTTCTTCTCTGAAACCGATGATGGGAGAAAAAATCTGATGTGATATTTGGATTCTCTAGGGTCTCAAGCCCAAAGTTTGTTCATTTCATGAAATTTGGTCAAAAAATGGGTTACGCGTTTTTGTGATTAATTTTAAAAAAATTGTAAAATGGCTTCAAATTGTTATAACTCATTTATTTGAACAGATAATGACATGGGGTTTTCAGTTTTGACTTTTTCTTGAAACGACCTTTAAAATAGGGTTAAGGTCACAAATCAAGATCATGACCTAATTAGTGATTTTTGCAGTTTCAGGAAATTTTCTTGCAAATTTTAAGAGATATATGAATTCAAAACATTGTTAAAATGTTCCCCATGACAAAATTTAAAAAGGTACCAAGTTTCATAACTATATGAAAATCCATGTAGGAGTATTTGCCCCTGAAATGTTATTTTTGGCTTATAAATACTAAAATTGTGCATTAGCTTGAAAACTATAAGCATTTTGTATAGGCATGTACAGTATAACCTGTGGAAGCGGTCACCTGTGTAGAGCGGTCACCTGTCAGTAACGGTCAGTCTGAAACAGTCCCTAACATTTTTACTATATAATGAACCTCTGTAGAGCGGTCACCTGCCTGACGCGGTCAGCGGTCACCCTAGCGGCCGCCTAGTCGGAAAAATTACTTGTGTACAACGGTCACTATGGCCACAAAAATTCATTGAAAAAAATGGTAAAATTCATAACATAATGATCAAAACTTATAAAAATAATTTTATCAATTCTTGAGTTCTATGGAAAACTTGTAAATCGGCAATTAAGTTGCTTAACATAGAAGTCAGGACAGTAGACATTTTGGCCGATTTCTACTCACTTTTATAAAATTAACACTTGACAATCATTAATCCATTAATCTGTTAATTAGAAGCTGATCATAAAATCCTCTGAAAGTTTGTTCATCAATTATCCAGAATAAAGCCCTAAATTAACAGTATACAGGTAAAGATTTAAATACTGTCAAAAAGTCCGGCTATTCAAGGTGAAGTATTGATTTTTTTATCACCTCTCAGTGGGGCTCACAAAGGGGTTAGGTTACTTGGACTTGTATTACCGGTAAAAATAATTATTTTAAATTTTTTATTAGTGCCCTTGTTTCTTACATGCAAGTATTTTTCTTGTCAGTCATAATTATTTTTGAAATGAAAGTTGTCCAGATTTTTTTATTTCTAAAACAAAAAATCCCCCTTATTGGCAACCCTTCTAAAAATGAAAGTTGCCAGGACATTTTCTAGAAATGGGAGATGTACATTATTAGCCTAGGGGTTTAGGTAGTGTAAGAATGGTACAAATGTCAATGCAGGGCTTTTTGAAGCTCACCTGATTAACTGGATATGTCAGAAATATTTTGAAAAAATATATTAATGCATAGAAAATTATATAATCAATTAATGACACCAAGCTTATAATTTTTCTTGCATTTTAAAAATCCCTAAAATATTAAATTAAAAACAATTGTCCATTGTTTTAACAATACATTAATATTGATGCTTTGTACATCCAATTTATAACTGTCAAATTGGAGAAGTTATAAGTCAAATGCAAATTAAGGGACATAACTGGTCTTCAGAATATTGACCCTGTGTAGAAGGGTCACCTGTCAACAAAGGCCACTTTTGGCCAGTCCCTCAAGTGGCCTTTGTAGACAGGTTTTACTGTATATAAGAATATTGTAGGTATTGATATGACAGGCATTGTGATATGTGGTTCAAGGTCATATGTTGAAAGGTCAAGGTCATAGCTGCATACGTGTACTGAAACTATGAATTATCTTGAAAACTATTAACTTTTTGTATAAGCATGTATATTAGAATATTGTAGGTATTGATATGATGATCATTTAAATATATGGTTCAAGGTCATATGTTCTAAGGTCAAGGTCATAGCTGCATAAGTGTACTGAAACTCTGAATTATCTTGAAAACTATTAACTTTTTGTATAAGCATGTATATTAGAATATTGAAGGTATTGATATGACGATCATTTCGATATATGGTTCAAGGTCATATGTTCAAAAGTCAAGGTCATAGCTGCATAAGTGTACTGAAATTGTTAATTATCTTGAAAACTATGAACTTTTTGTATAGGCATATATATTAGAATATTGTAAGTATTGATATGACGATCATTTTGATATATGGTTCAAGGTCACATGTTCAAAGGTCAAGGTCATAGCTGTAGAAGAAGACTGAAATTGTAAATTATCTTGAAAACCATTAACATTTTGTACAAGCATGATTATTAGAATATTGTAGGTGTTGATATTACAAACATTTTGATATAAGGTTCAAGTTCATATGTTCAAAGATCAAAGTCATGGCTGCATAACCATATGGTTAATGATTTGAAAATTATTCATTATTCTATAGTTAAATCATGCATATGACCTATTTATAAATGAAATATTACTAGACATTTTTGATTAATTATTGCAGGATTTTCCAAACTTGAGTAATTTTATGAACTTTTTGTAATTAAGTTCTTTGTAAGTTTTCAGACATTTCCTCTGGTGAGCGTTAAGGCCGATGGGCCTCTTGTTATTTTCAGGTTTTATAACATTTCCTAGTTTTTGTAGTGGGTGGTTTTTATTTACAGGTTTTACTACATTTCCTAGTTCTTGTAGTGGGTGGTTTTTATTTACAGGTTTTATTACATTTCCTAGTTCTTGTAGTGGGTTGTTTTTATTTACAGGTTTTATAACATTTCCTAGTTTTTGTAGTTGGTGGTTTTTATTTACAGGTTTCACTACATTTCCTAGTTCTTGTAGTGGGTGGTTTTTATTTACAGGTTTCACTACATTTCCTAGTCTTGTAGTGGGTGGTTTTTATTTACAGGTTTTACTACATTTCCTAGTTCTTGTAGTGGGTGGTTTTTATTTACAGGTTTTATTACATTTCCTAGTTCTTGTAGTGGGTTGTTTTTATTTACAGGTTTTATAACATTTCCTAGTTTTTGTAGTTGGTGGTTTTTATTTACAGGTTTCACTACATTTCCTAGTTCTTGTAGTGGGTGGTTTTTATTTACAGGTTTCACTACATTTCCTAGTCTTGTAGTGGGTGGTTTTTATTTACAGGTTTTACTACATTTCCTAGTTCTTGTAGTGGGTGGTTTTTATTTACAGGTTTTACTACATTTCCTAGTTCTTGTAGTGGGTGGTTTTTATTTACAGGTTTCACTACATTTCCTAGTTTTTGTAGTGGGTGGTTTTTATTTACAGGTTTCACTACATTTCCTAGTTCTTGTAGTGGGTGGTTTTTATTTACAGGTTTTACTACATTTCCTAGTTCTTGTAGTGGGTGGTTTTTATTTACAGGTTTTACTACATTTCCTAGTTTTTGTAGTGGGTGGTTTTTATTTACAGGTTTTACTACATTTCCTAGTTCTTGTAGTGGGTGGTTTTTATTTACAGGTTTTACTGTTTGTCTTATATTAAAATTATATAAGAAGACAAAAAACTGCAACAACTAGATAAAAAAAGAATCAAAGTTAATTAAGAAGATTTTTTCATACATAGATTTATTGCTTTACAGCACAGCAATATTAATATCCAATTAACTGACCTATTTCTACTAAATAGATTATAGTGATTGTTAGTTGATATTATTTTGGAATAGGTTATTAATAATTATTATTTATTGTTCTAATTTTTAGGTATGGCACATTTAGTGTTTAAAAAATCTGGAAATCATTACACTTGGAGAAAAGTAAATACAACAGTACATAATATAATTGTTGGTAAACTTTGGGTAGATAACCATGGTGAAATGGACATTACAAATCACAAAAGTGGTGATAAATGTCACCTGAAGTACTCGGCATATAGTTACTTCTCCAGGGACATTCCACGTAAAGTAAGTCAGAATTATACTACTCATATTACAAGGCTTAGACATAATTATCAGTTTAGTTATGTTTATTTCTAATGAAGTACACAGATATTGTCAAATTGATGTGTAAAATTTCTGAAAATTGAAAATAAACATACAGGTATACATTGAATACATTTGATATCAGAGATAGATGTCTTATTTTTGGTACCAGTCAAAGACTTCTTTTGTTTTGGTACTAATAATAAGAACATTGTTAAATGGTTACTTCTCTTGCACAGATAGAAGGTTAAGTTTACATATGTAAATGTAGCATCAGCATGTAACTTGATTGTTCTGTTACCTGGATGAAGGAGACAGTATGAGACAGGTAGCATCTACCTGTAATATCATTAAAGTTTTGCTGAGATACATGAGTAGAGGTTGCACAGGTGTAGATGTTAGACAGGTGCAACATTTCAGTATTAGTGTCCACATCAATTATTTATTTCTTACCATGCCATAACAGTCAAGGTATTTATATATATATAATAATCCCCACTTATTGTTGTGATTACAGGTAACAGGTGTTGTGACTGACAATGATGGTGAAGCAAAGTGGGTGTTAACAGGAACTTGGGACAAACGTATGGAAGCAGCACAGATCATACATGTAGAGGAATCCAATAAAGGAAAACCAGTGTTTGAAACAGGACCACACTTTGTTGTATGGGAGAAAAGAAATCCACCGTAAGTTATTTTAACATGTGTATATTATAGTTATTTTCCTGATAAGGGTTTTATACAGTTAAATGGAAGTAAGATATTGTCATTTCTCGGTCCTGAATGTATGATTTCGTCTCTGTTTTGTTTACAGATTTATTCTGATATTTTTTTTTACATTATTGTATTGTAGTATGGGTTCAGAAAAAATGTACAATTTCACACAACTTGCAATAGAACTAAATGAACCTGAAGATGGGGTAGCGCCGACTGATTCTCGTAACCGACCTGATCAGCGACAGATGGAAGAGGGTAAATGGGATCAGGCTAATAAAACAAAACTTATGTTAGAAGATAAACAAAGAGCAGCAAGAAAAAAGAGAGAAGCAGAAGCAGAGGAGAAACCAGGTACGTTAACTAGTTATTAAACCAGTTACGTTAACTAGTTATTAAACCAGGTACCTTAACAAGTTATTTAACCAGGTATGTTAACGAGTTATTAAACCAGTTACGTTAACGAGTTATTAAACCAGGTACGTTAACTAGTTATTAAACCAGGTACGTTAACGAGTTAACCAACTACGTTAACTAGTTATTAAACCAGGTACGTTAACGAATTATTAAACTTCTTATGAATCATTAATATCTGTTGTTATAGAATTTCAGGGTTTTGCAATTTTTTAATATTCTGTTGAAAGAAAATTTTGTGGAATCAAGTTTTGTGAAAATAAATCTCATTGGGGGCCATTGTAATTAAAAATTTTCATTGAAATTAAAATTTGTGGGTTTGACTTACCAACTAAAGTAGTGAAAGGATGTCAGTGAATTTTTAATATCTCTCCTGTTGATCCTATTTTGGGGACCACATGTCGTGACATCATAACATCTCATTAACATTCATTTTAATATCTCTCCTGTTGATCCTATTTTGGGGACAAGATGTCATGACATCATAACATCTCATTAACATTCATTTTAATATCTCTCCTGTTGATCCTATTAGGGGGACCACATGTCTTGACATCATAACATCTCATTAACATTCATTTTAATATCTCTCCTGTTGATCCTGTTTTGGGGACCACATGTCGTGACATCATAACATCTCATTAACATTCATTTTAATATCTTTCCTGTTGATCCTGTTTTGGGGACCACATGTCGTGACATCATAACATCTCATTAACATTCATTTTAATATCTCTCCTGTTGATCCTATTTGGGGGACCACATGTCGTGACATCATAACATCTCATTAACATTCATTTTAATATCTCTCCTGTTGATCCTGTTTTGGGGACCACATGTCGTGACATCATAATATCTCATTAACATTCATTTTAATATCTCTCCTGTTGATCCTGTTTTGGGGACCACATGTCATGACATCATAACATCTCATTAACATTCATTTTAATATCTCTCTTGTTGTTCTATTTGGGGGACCACATGTCGTGACATCATAACATCTCATTAACATTCATTTTAATATCTCTCCTGTTGATCCTATTTGGGGGACCACATGTCATGACATCATAACATCTCATTAACATTCATTTTAATATCTCTCCTGTTGATCCTATTTTGGGGACCACATGTCGTGACATCATGACATCTCATTAACATTCATTTTAATATCTCTCCTGTTGATCCTATTTGGGGGACCACATGTCGTGACATCATAACATCTCATTAACATTCATTTTAATATCTCTCCTGTTGATCCTATTTTGGGGACCACATGTCGTGACATCATGACATCTCATTAACATTCATTTTAATATCTCTCCTGTTGATCCTATTTGGGGGACCACATGTCATGACATCATAACATCTCATTAACATTCATTTTAATATCTCTCCTGTTGATCCTATTTTGGGGACCACATGTCGTGACATCATGACATTAATATGCCTCCACAATGTGCAATAAATCATTACTAAAACAATACTGATCCAGACTCATAGTTGAATGTTTATTTTTTATGATATTTCCATTGTATGAAGTGGAATTCACAATTGCGATAATTTAGATAATAGGAAAACGTTCATGATAAACATATTGTAATAAGACACATTCCTTTGATAGATACCAGGCCTGTTATGCAATCGTTCTTCAATTAAGTGTACATTCAACTTAAACAATCATTTGTTTTCAACAAACCTACACTGAACAATTCAAATATAACATTAGATGTTCAATTTTAACTGTGTAATGTCTTAAAAATTGATGTTGAAATATCCCCTAATTTGAGTAGTTGAGTAAATGATTGTAAAACTGTGGCCAGGTCTCTATCAAAGGAAAGTGTCCTATTACAGTGTGTTTATCATGAAAGTTTTATTATTATTTCTACAGAAAGTATCTTGTAATTTATAAATTAGATTTACAGGTCTTTATAGAGGGATTTTATTGTACGTGGTAATACACATCTTGTAATTTATAAAATTAGATATACAGGTCTTTATAGAGGGATTTTATTGAACGTGGTAATACACATCTTGTAATTTATAAATTAGATTTACAGGTCTTTATAGAGGGATTTTATTGTACGTGGTAATACACATCTTGTAATTTATAAATTAGATTTACAGGTCTTTATAGAGGGATTTTATTGTACGTGGTAATACACATCTTGTAATTTATAAATTAGATTTACAGGTCTTTATAGAGGGATTTTATTGTACGTGGTAATACACATCTTGTAATTTATAAATTAGATATACAGGTCTTTATAGAGGGATTTTATTGAACGTGGTAATACACATCTTGTAATTTATAAATTAGATTTACAGGTCTTTATAGAGGGATTTTATTGAACGTGGTAATACACATCTTGTAATTTATAAATTAGATTTACAGGTCTTCATAGAGGGATTTTATTGTACGTGGTAATACACATCTTGTAATTTATAAATTAGATTTACAGGTCTTTATAGAGGGATTTTATTGTACGTGGTAATACACATCTTGTAATTTATAAATTAGATTTACAGGTCTTTATAGAGGGATTTTATTGTACGTGGTAATACACATCTTGTAATTTATAATTAGATATTACAGGTCTTTATAGAGGGATTTTATTGAACGTGGTAATACACATCTTGTAATTTATAAATTAGATTTACAGGTCTTTATAGAGGGATTTATTGAACGTGGTAATACACATCTTGTAATTTATAAATTAGATTTACAGGTCTTCATAGAGGGATTTTATTGTACGTGGTAATACACATCTTGTAATTTATAAATTAGATTTACAGGTCTTATAGAGGGATTTTATTGTACGTGGTAATACACATCTTGTAATTTATAAATTAGATTTACAGGTCTTTATAGAGGGATTTTATTGTACGTGGTAATACACATCTTGTAATTTATAAATTAGATTTACAGGTCTTTATAGAGGGATTTTATTGTACGTGGTAATAACACATCTTGTAATTTATAAATTAGATTTACAGGTCTTCATAGAGGGATTTTATTGTACGTGTAATACACATCTTGTATTTATAAATTAGATTTAACAGGTCTTTATAGAGGGATTTTATTGTACGTGGTAATACACATCTTGTAATTTATAAATTAGATTTACAGGTCTTCTATAGAGGGTTTTATTGTACGTGGTAATACACATCTGTAATTTATAATAGATTTACAGGTCTTCATAGAGGGACTTTTATTGTCGTGGTAATACACATCTTGTAACTTTATAAATTAGATTTACAGGTCTTATAGAGGGATTTTTATTGTACGTGGTAATACACATCTTGTAATTTATAAATTAGATTTACAGGTCTTTATAGAGGGATTTTATTGTACGTGTAATACCCATCTTGTAATTTATAAATGAGATTTACAGGTCTTTATAGAGGGATTTTATTGTACTGGTAATTACACATCTTGTAATTTATAATTAGATTTACAGGTCTTCTAGAGGGATTTTATTGAACGTGGTTAATACACATCTTGTAATTTATAAATTAGATTTACAGGTCTTTATAGAGGGATTTTATTGTACGTGGTAATACACATCTTGTAATTTATAAATTAGATTTACAGGTCTTCATAGAGGGATTTTATTGTAACGTGGTAATACACATCTTGTAATTTATAAATTAGATTTACAGGTCTTTATAGAGGGATTTTATTGTACGTGGTAATACACATCTTGTAATTTATAAATTAGATTTACAGGTCTTTATAGAGGGATTTTATTGTACGTGGTAATACACATCTTGTAATTTATAAATTAGATTTACAGGTCTTCATAGAGGGATTTTATTGAACGTGGTAATACACATCTTGTAATTTATAAATTAGATTTACAGGTCTTTATAGAGGGATTTTATTGAACGTGGTAATACACAACAATATCACCTCCAGTGATTTGATACAATGATTTGATTTGTTAAATGTTATTTATCATCAATAATTTAAGGATTTAACATAGAAGGCCAAACAAAAAAAATTACACTAGTCAAAATTAAGTTATTTAATCATTATTATTTTATTTCTTAATTTAAGGTGAAGATTATCATTCATATCAGCCAAAATGGTTTGAAAAACAAAGAGATCCAATCACAGGCACTTTGTTACATGTGTATAAAGGAAAGTATTGGGAATGTAAAAAGACTGGTGATTGGTCAGACTGTCCAGATATCTATTTATAGCATATGCCTGGATTAGAGGGTATCAGTTTTTAAATTTAGATGAGGCCTAGCATTTAAGAGTGCAAAATCTGTTTTTATGAGATTGCATGCAAAGTACATGAAAGAGGGATATATGTGTATGAGCGCATTGGGATGAAAAGATAAATGTGATGTAACATTTGGAAAACAATGTGGAAAATAATGATTTTTTATGATGTAAAGGGTTTAGAATGTATTTACAGACTATGTTTTTGCAGTATTACTCAAATGGACACTGTTGATTTAAAAAGGTGCTTTAATGAAAACCCATGATTCTTCACTACAGTAAGTGTGCCTGACACAAGTAAATTTAAATTTGTCCAATAGAAACCAAAAGTACATGTATGCTTTTTACCTGTTTCTTTTAACTTTTTATCTTGACATTCAAATTGTAAAATTTACAAATAAAAGTTAAAAGCATGAAAATAATTTAACCATAAAAGGGCAGGTCACATTTTCTTGCCAGAAAAGACAGAAATTTAGGAGACATGGCTGTCAGTGTCATCATAATCATCGTTATCCTCACACTGTGTTGTGTTTAATTTTTTCTCTTAGATCCTATCCTTGTGCAACAATTTAAAATTGACAAACCGTGGCAAGACACATTTAGGTTACTTCCCTTTACTTAGTATATGATTTGTTGTAAAACTGTGTAAGATAACGGACACTTTATGGCTTATGTTGATGTCATTTTAAAGCACTTACCTGATTAAACCCATGGTGAAAAAGGTGACAAACATAGATATGGCATACAAACATTGAAACTTAAGGGAAACTTGCCCTATGAGAGCAAAAATAAATCCCATTTGTTCCAAAATATTCAAATTAAAATAATACTATTTAATTCATTAAAATATAATACAGAAACTTATTTTTCAAGAATCAAAAGGTTTGATAATGAAATTATGAAAATTGATGAAAAAAATGAAAATTATGAATAAGCTTCAGTTTCTCTGTTCTTCATAAGAAAGTAAGATTACCAAAACAAAAAGCTTAAACATGTTATAAGTCCTAAGTTTTATTTTTTTTTTTTAAATTTAAAACCTGTATGTAAGCAATAGATGTCCATATACTTGGTCTGGACTTAAAATGCACGATCCTTAGGCGTTAAAAATCTGTGCCATTCATCATCATTGCCTATCAGATCTGTCATGTCTTTTTTAAAGAACTTAACCAGATATTGGGATAATCAAGCAACAGTGCTTACTAGAAACTTTTTTTAAAAGAAAAAGAACAGATAAATTTAGATAGCATACCTGTATTTGTATGAATTTTATGGCTTGTTAGATTTTTCTGGTTATTTTCCCTTGCAGTAATTGTTTTTAAAATTTTAATTATTTCTTCCCTTGGATCTGTAAATGCTTTTAAATATATTTTCTGATTTATGTATATTATTTCCTTGTCAAAAGACCATCCATACTTGTTGTTCAGATCATTTTAGTTCATTGTATTTAATATCATCATTCATTTTTGAGTTCTAGCTTCTTTGAATAATATTATATTAAATATTATAATTGTTATGATAGAAATATTTTTAAGTTTGGTTAAGTTTATTTTATTCATATATTTGTATAAATTTTGAACTTCATTCATTATGATCTCCATTGTGTTTTTTATATACAGACCAATCATTATTTATGTAATGTTTCCCGATTTACAAGCTTTTTTTATATATAACTTGTATCACAACTGTACCAGCATGTGTATCAAGGCTGGTCCATTGAGTTTGTGGGGAAGATAGGTACCAGCATGTGTGTCAAGGCTGGTTTACAGAGTTTGTGGGGAAGATAGGTACCAGCATGTGTGTCAAGGCTGGTTCACGGAGTTTGTGGGGAAGATAGGTTTTTGTTATTTATAAAGCAATAGTAATTATTTCCTGTGGAAATTGTCACAGATTCTCATCAGTGATATTATTATTTTGTTTAGTTAACTCCAGTAATGGTTGTTTACAATTTATTTAATTTTGTTAAATTGAAATAAAAGTCATGTATTTTATCCTTAAATTTTTCCGATTTCCAATAAATTGTTATAATTCTGATAATATATTAATATTGTTGATTTGATTGTTTGTAGTGTTTTTATATAAATATGTACAAGTTGAGTACTAGTTTTAGTGCTTTAAAATCTGGTCATCAGAACTAAAAATTTCTGTTGTACTTATGTAGAAATGTTAATTTCATTGTGTGCAATCTTAAACTGGTCAAACCTCTATTACAGTACCTTTATAAAGAAGATAATTAAGAAACATTTAACATTAAAAATCTGTCTCGTGAATGATAAAGACTTAAACTTCAGTTTGGGGATTACTGTATTTTATTCCTCTTCTGTTGCTTGTTTTTACAATTGGTTGAATACATGTATTAGTAAAATGATCATTGACTTTGTTAACAGTTTGTTACTATGGCAACAGAAATCATGAACAAATTGAAAATATGCATAAACACATAAGTACTGGGTAAACCTATTGCTCCAGTTGTTTCTGATTTCCTGATCATACATGTATTGGAATTCCTCCAGTTGTTTCTGATTTCCTGATCATACATGTATTGGAATTCCTCCAGTTGTTTCTGATTTCCTGATCATACATGTATTAGAATTCCTCCAGTTGTTTCTGATTTCCTGATCATACATGTATTGGAATTCCTCCAGTTGTTTCTGATTTCCTGATCATACATGTATTGGAAATATTAAACAGTGTAATCACATGCAAATTCTGTAAGAATTTTAAAAAAAAAGAAAAAAAAACTTTTGTGTTTTATTTTCAGACTGAAATTGTATAAATTTTTATTTTTAGCGATAACAAAATGTCTTGATTACAATAGTATATGGGTTGATACACAAATTATTTATCAATTTTTATATCCAAAACTAGTACTATAGTATACATGAATTTGACTGTAGGCCTTTAGAATGTGACTGTAGGCTTTTAGTATGTGACTTTAGGCCTTTAGTATGTGACTGTATGCTTTTAGTATGTGACTGTAGACCTTTAGTGAGTGCATACATTGGTATTTGAGTGTTATGTTTTATAGATTTAAATTAGCTAAGTGGTGGTGAAAGTTCCAACGCCTTTAGGTGGATAAATTGGTGTTGAAAATATCTTCAGATGGACCCGCAAGGATGCAGGTGTATGTGGTATTAAATACAAGTAATAATTAGGACGAACACCAACATCTTCAGATATTTTGAGTTTTTTATTTTTGTAGTATGGTGCTGGTCGAGCTTTCAGCCTGGGGTGGCCATCATCAGGACCAAGAGTTAATACAGATAATCATAAAATACAAATTGCGGCGTCGAGGTCGCAATGAAATTATTGAAAATTAGAGAAATAAAGAACAATATCTTGCATAAAGCTTATTGATTAAAAAAAGAATAATATCTTGCATAAAGCTTATCATTAATAAAATTGTCTGACTTTATCTTTATTCATTTTTCTATATGCTCTGAAGTATGCCATGTAAGAATCCTGTATGCAGTTGGCGATGTTGGTTTTAACTTTTAAAGTTAGAAGTGGTAGCTTCGGTTTGTGGTATAGAAATGTCAGGTGGTACAGCGGTGTTGTGTTTGAGCGATGCTTCATTGGTGTTAGTTCTCTTCCTTTTCTGTGGATGTTTCTGGTTAGTATAGGAGGTGGTTTTTATTGGATCCTGAAACTGGTCCATGTTAGTTGGATGTTTCTGGTTAGTATAGGAGGTCCTGATGAAGGCCACCCCAGGCCAAAAGCTTGACCAGCACCATACTACAAAAATAAAAAACTCAAAATATCTGAAGATGTTGGTGTTCGTCCTAATTATTACTTGTATAGATTTAAATTATTATTTATAATTTTAAAGACCTATGCCAAGATTTACAATAATCCATTAGATAATTTGCTTAACTGCCTAGTTCTGAATTTTGAAAAAAGTTTTTGAAATTATGAGGTATGAAAATATTGTTTATCAGTAATTTTTGTTTTTACATCTCCATTAATTTGATGATGACATAAGATGCAAACTGAAGTTGAATTTCAGTATAATCTAACTATTTTCACTAGGAAAGAAATGCAAAAATATGTAAAAAATGAGAATAAATTTTACAAAAATAATTTCAAGTTTGATATAACTACTGTGAATACAAGTGTATTGTATACCATTCTAGTCTTTGTACAAAAAATTATCATAATACATTTTCACAATTATGCATTGACTTATATAAACTTTTTTTTAGAATGAGTTTTACTTTTTCATACAGATTTTGTTATCATTAAATAAGAAATGTTTTAATTCAATGTAGCCTCAGTTCATTATTAAGTAATTATTGCACCCCTTACATTTTACCCTAGTAACTTTGTCTTCAAGTGGAAATAAATTGATCGTACTATTAGAATATATTCAGGGCATGCAACAGCAGGGCATGGCACAGCAGGGCAGCATCAGCTAATAGACAAAAGATGTTAGCTTTTTTCTTGCTTTATGCCTTTTTATAAGACTTATTTTTAGATAGATATTTCAACATTAGTGTCAATTCAATACCAGTTTCATAATTGTTGAAGAATTATGATTTGAAAGATAATTCAAAAAACATGTTTTAAAGCTTATGTGAATTGAAATAAACAAGTTTCTATCTCTTTTCCATCTGTTATATCAGGTGTCTATATGCTTTGCAATTCCAATGTAAAAAGTATAGTAATAATGAAGACTAGTCACTCACACACTACCTACCTACCTACTCGCATTTTGCAACAGAATATCATCAAGCTCCTTTCATGAAATGATTCATTTTGTAAGTTTGTACATTTTAAACAAAACATATCTGCTAAACATATCTGCTTCTGTTTTTATCAAAACCAAATGGAGTAAAACAGGATACTGGCATTTTTCTGAGTTCAAATGAAAAGCATACTGGTGAGAAGATTATTATTTATATATGGCTGTGTAGTTGTGTATATATATATATATATATATATATATATATATATATATATATATATATATATATATTTATACGCCCGTCAAAGACGGGGCGTATAATGGGATCACCCTTGGCGGGCGGGCGGATGGGCGGGCAGGGCGTACTGGCGGCGGGTTTGTCCGGCCCATAACTCTGACATCTATGGTCAGAATGACTTGAAACTTGGTATGCTTACTTACCACGATGATGCGAAGTGCAGTGCTCAGGAACCGTAACTCTAGCTTCCTTAATTTTTGAGTTATTCCCCTTTGAATGCTGTTAGCATGTTTGTCCAGATCATAACTTTGACATCTATGGTCAGAATGACTTGAAACTTGGTATGCTTACTTAACACAATGATGCCAAGTGCAGTGCACAGGAACCGTAACTCTAGCTTCCTTAATTTTTGAGTTATTCCCCTTTGTGTGCTGCCAGAGTACGCGGCGGGTTTGTCTGGCCCATAACTCTGACATCTATGGTCAGAATGACTTGAAACTTGGTATGCTTACTTACCACGATGATCGGAAGTGCAGTGCTCAGGAACCGTAACTCTAGCTTCCTTAATTTATTCTACCAGGGAGCAGATACACATAGAGTTGTAGGCTGAAGAACTTGCTGTCTTTGAAACAACCCAGTATACTAGAGATTACCTCAATTTTGTGATGAAGGTTACAAGAACATGATGGTAAAATTATATAAATGGTGTGGCTGGTGGTAAGTCTATTTTGTTACTGAAAATAATACCAAAATCTCAATAATTACTATTGTTTTTTATTGTACTTGTTGACTTGTGCACTGCATTTTGTATCATTGTGATGAATAATTGAATTGACTTATTGATTATGAACAGCTCATATGAACTGTATAAGTCCCTTTACAGTTCATAATAAACAAAATATCCACATAAATGACTTGCAGATTTGACGGGCGTATCATGCTCTGCCATGCGGAACTCTTGTTTTTTTTTTATAGTGTACATACATATATAGGTGTTTGCTGGAATTAGGTCAAATTCTGACTTCACCCTCACAAAATGATGGTATTGTCTGAAAAACAAACAAAATGGATCATGTCTTTTAAATCTTAGGATGGTATGTATGGATTGATAATCTTTTAAATCTTAGGATGGTATGTATGGATTGATAATGCTTATTTTTTTGAAAGTGTATACAAAGTTAATCAACTGACATTTGAAATTTGTAAAAATTAGTTGACAAAATGTGTGTGTGAGTGTGTGTGTGTGCATGCACATGCATGTGTGTGTGTGTGTTATAGTTTAAGTATGCATGTTACACTGATGTTAAATAACTTATAAGAATCAAATGACAGAAACAACACCAGGACTCGCCAGAACATCGCACAGTTATAAAGATCATGATAGCCTAATGATGCCAATATTTCCTTTTTTTTAAACGTATACAAAATTAACTTGTTAGCTCAGTAGGGTGGTTAAATGGTGTTTAAGAATATAAATTGAAAGTTGTTGTTAGATTTTAACTTGGCTCTGATAGTAAATTCATAGCGTACTTCAGTGGTACATGTATATATGAGTACTTTAGCGGTACATGTATATATGAGTACTTCAGCGGTACATGTATATATGAGTACTTTAGCGGTACATGTATGTATGAGTACTTCAGCGGTACATGTATATATGAGTACTTCAGCGGTACATGTATATATGAGTACTTCAGCGGTACATGTATATATGAGTACTTCAGCGATACATGTTATATGAGTACTTCAGCGGTCCATGTATATATGAGTACTTCAGCAGTACATGTTATATGAGTACTTCAGCGATACATGTTATATGAGTACTTCAGCGGTCCATGTATATATGAGTACTTCAGCGGTACATGTATATATGAGTACTTCAGTGGTACATGTTATATGAGTACTTCAGCGGTACATGTATATATGAGTACTTCAGCGGTACATGTATATATGAGTACTTCAGCGGTCCATGTATATATGAGTACTTCAGCGGTACATGTATATATGAGTACTTCAGCGATACATGTTATATGAGTACTTCAGCGGTACATGTATATATGAGTACCTCAGCGGTACATGTATATATGAGTACTTCAGTGATACATGTTATATGAGTACTTCAGCGGTCCATGTATATATGAGTACTTCAGCGGTACATGTATATATGAGTACTTCAGCGGTACATGTATATATGAGTACTTCAGCGATACATGTTATATGAGTACTTCAGCAATACATGTTATATGAGTACTTCAGCGATACATGTTATATGAGTACTTCAGCGGTACATGTATATATGAGTACTTCAGCGATACATGTTATATGAGTACTTCAGCAGTCCATGTATATATGAGTACTTCAGCGGTACATGTATATATGAGTACTTCAGCGGTCCATGTTATATGAGTACTTCAGCGGTCCATGTATATATGAGTACTTCAGCGTTACATGTATATATGAGTACTTCAGCGATACATGTTATATGAGTACTTCAGCGGTCCATGTATATATGAGTACTTCAGCGGTACATGTATATATGAGTACTTCAGCGATACATGTTATATGAGTACTTCAGCGGTACATGTATATATGAGTACTTCAGCGATACATGTTATATGAGTACTTCAGCGGTACGTATATATGAGTACTTCAGCGATACATGTTATATGAGTACTTCAGCGGTACATGTTATATGAGTACTTCAGCGGTACATGTATATATGAGTACTTCAGCGATACATGTTATATGAGTACTTCAGCGGTCCATGTATATATGAGTACTTCAGCGGTACATGTATATATGAGTACTTCAGCGGTACATGTATATATGAGTACTTCAGCGATACATGTTATATGAGTACTTCAGCGATACATGTATATATGAGTACTTCAGCGGTACATGTATATATGAGTACTTCAGCGATACATGTTATATGAGTACTTCAGCGGTCCATGTATGTTTACAAGAAAAGGTATAAAAGGTACAATAATAAAATTCAAGATTTTAGTGAATTGATTTGTTAAATAATTTCTTAGTTAATTTTGTTTTATTGAAGATTAAATTTTACCAAATACAAAAGATATCATGATATTTTATTGTAACTTTGTTTCAATGTTTCTGTAATAAATAATAGAAATCCATTTAACCTAATCAAAAACAAAATGCTTTCAGAAAGGAAATAATTACTGATTTATTAAATACAATCTTCTGTGACAGTGATCAATCTTGGTGTGATCAACAGAAGTATAAGGGCATTATTTTCGTTGGGGGGGGGGGGGGGGGGGGGGGGGGGGGTGGGTTTAGTGCATTTATATTTAATTGACTGGATTAATAACGAACAACTATTTTTTTTTTTTAATAAGTCATTGACGGCAGTACTTTAGGTTTCTAGGTAATGGTTACTACATTTAAGTCTGATAATTTTCAGTCGGAGAAATGTTTTTATGCAATGTATAAGAACTGATGTCTCATTCACATTGAATGTAATCACATACATCAAAAATTGGATTAGAAACTTGATTATATTTTTATTTGATTTAAATTTGACACTTTTTACTTATACCACAGGGCCGTATTAACTTTATTGGATTTGTGTGTTAATAACACATTGAATTGTACACTGAATTCCTTGATTCACAGTTAAATTTTCAGTAAAATATTCCAATTCATATTTAATTTACTATTGAATTACTTAATAGGTGAAACACCTTTCTATTTGTCTATCATCTTGATTTATTCCACAATAAATTCTTAATATCACACATGTTATCACCTGTTTCACTTTTTTCCACATTTTATCGATTTTAAATAACTTCTTATATGCAACTTGGAAGTAACTTGATTCTTGCTGAATAAATTATACACTGAATTACTACTAGACTATTTAATTTTAGATTTACATTTTACTTGACCTATTTACAGTAATTCATGATTTCCTTGATATTTAATATGTGACAAGGATGGTACACAGAATGAAGATATTAAAAGCCTATAATATTACTATGGTTACTGTTCTATGATTAAACACTGTCATTGTCTTAAAAATGCTTGTTCCACTTTATTCAATATTGATTCATGTATTGTGGAGAGGTAGCACTTAAACTTATTCCACTTTTTATATTGTTAATTTATCATGTTCAAAGTTTGGGTACACCAGAATCCACTTGAATCTTCAATAATAAAAATATTTATCAAAATGAGTGTTGTCTTTTTTATTTATAAACTCACTCGAGCACACTTAAGTCAGCTATTATAGTTAGACTTTGTTATACATCAATATTTAATTTTTAACACTTAAGTAACCAGTTTTTATCAATCTTCATCAAACTTGCCCAGAGTGATTATAATGTCAAATTGTTGTATATTTAGATGATTTTTACAGTGATGGAAATCATAAGAACTAAGTATTTTCTTGAACGAAAAAATATTTAACTTTGACCAACATTCAGGGTCACAGTTATCTCAAATAGTAAAATATTAAGCATGTCACAAATTAAAAAGTACAGAAGTATGAAACTTCATTTATAGCATCAGTACATCAGTCTGCAAAGTTTGCTGAACTGGTTGACCTCAACACAAAGCCGTGTTTTTATGCGTAATGTAAATAATAGATTTTTTTCTTAACTGTGCCTTCCATGAACAAGAGGCCCATGGGCCTTAACGCTCACCTGCGGATACATCCACAATTGTTTGCAAAGCACAAAAGACAATATATTAGGTACAGAAACTTTACAAGTTTTCTCAAGTTAAGAACTCCCACAAAACTTAATCAGAAATATATCCAGTCACATTCCATTTATAAGTAGCATATATACTATGCATGAAGTTACTGTAATGCAATGAATAATTTCCAAATAATTAACAAATTTTAGTATACTTATACAGCTATGTCCTTGACCTTTGAACATATATGACCTTGAACCATATATGATCACCAATACCTACAATATTCTAATATACATGCCTATTCAAAAAGTTAAAGTTTTCAAGATAATTAGCAATTTATGTCTTCTTTTGCAGCTGTGACCTTCACCTTTGAACACATGCCCTTGAACCATATATCAAAAGGATCGTTGCTGCAATACCTACAATATTGTAATATATATGCCTATACAAAAAGCTGACAGTTTTCAAGATAATTAACAATTTAAGTCTTATTTTGCAGCTGTGACCTTAACCTTTAAACATATGACCGTGAACCATATATTTCAAAATGATCGCCATATCAATTCCTACAATATTTTAATATATATGCCTATACAAACAGTTAACAGTTTTCAAGATAATTAGCAATTTATGTCTTCGTTTGCAGCTGTGACCTTGATCTTTGAACATATGACCTTGAACCATATATCAAAATGATCGTTGACACAATACCTACAATATTCTAATATACATGCCTATACAAAAAGTTTACAGTTTTCAAGATAATTAGCAATTTTAGTCTTATTTTGCAGCTGTAACCTTGACCTTTAAACACATGACCTTGAAACATATAGCAAAAAGATTGCCATATCAATTACTACAATATTCTAATATACATGCCTATACAAAAAGTTAATAGTTTTCAAGATAATTAGCAATTTATATCTTCTTCTGCATCTGTGACCTTGACCTTTGATCATATGACCTTGAATCATATATCAAAATGATCATTGTCACAATACCTACAATATTCTAATATACATGCCTATACAAAAAGTTAAAGCTGCATTAAGTTTACCAAATTTCTGAATTTTTTTTGATTTTCTAAAAATATATTTTTTTAAATAGTAGATATCTTCTAACCATGATCCGTGACATTCATTTTCTAAAATTTCATTTCTTTTAGTTGTAAATAAACGGAATCCTCTGACCGGTTGGTCAGTGTTCTACGATGGTAATTATGAGCTTGGAGCATGCGCACGGATGTACGGAAAAGCCTAGAATCGAAAGTGAAACATGACAGGTTGCATTAATTGTCCTTCATTAATATCCAGATGTACTTGAAATGGTGTTATGTATCCCTTACTAAGTCACAATGACAAATTCAACGAAGTTCTGTGTTTAATTTATCGTATTTCAACATTTTGAAAGTTGTGTTTAAATGACCCGGGTTTTGATGACGTAACCATGTTCTAATATTAGATCCCAAATGCTGCATCTCGCTGGGTAAATACTGTAATTTCTGTATTTATTCGAACTTTTATCGTTGAACCAAATGTAACATTGTTTATTAGGAACATCATTTATTAGATTAGCACCGTTTTATTTTTTTCTTTGGAAAACTTAATGCAGCTTTAATAGTTTTCAAGATAATTAGCAATTTATATCTTCTTCTGCATCTGTGACCTTGACTTTTGATCATATGACCTTGAACCATATATCAAAATGATCATTGTCACAAAACCTACAATATTCTAATATACATGCCTATACAAAAAGATTATAGTTTTCAAGCTAATGCACAATTATGGTATTTAAAAGCCAAAAATAACATTTCAGGGGCAACAACTCCTACATGGATTATCATATAGTTACTGAAACTTGGTACCTTTTTAAATTTTGTCATGCTGAACATTTTAACAATGATTTGATGTCATGTATCTCTTAATATTTGCAAGAAAATTGCCTAAAACTGCATAAATCACAAATTAGGTCATGACCTTGATTTGTGACCTTGACCCTAACTTAAATTTCACGAAAAAGTCAAAACTGAAAACCCCATGTCATTATCTGTTCAAATAGTCAAGTTATAACAATTTGAAGTCATTTTACGAAATTTTTAAAATTAAACGCAAAAACGCGTAACCCATTTTTCGACCAAATTTCATGAAATGAACAACCTATAGGCTTAAGACCCTAGAGAAGCCAAATATCACATCAGATTTTTTATCCCATCATTGGTTTCGGAGAAAAGATTTTTTAAGATTTTTGGACTCCTAGGTCACCTTGACCTAGTTTTGGTAGCCATGGCAACGCCATAAACAATTCTGAATTGCACCGGCCCATATATGCTTCTGACCAAGTATCATTGAAATCTGTCCAGCAGTTTTGGAGGAGAAGTCGAAAATAGGTGTTGACGCACGCACACACGCACATACACACGCCGCGCCATGCCATAAGCTCACATGACCTTTCGCTCAGGTGAGCTAAAAATGTAAAACTTGTTTGCATGATAAATTCGTGGGAAAACCTACTGCTAGATCTACCAAATATCTGTTTTAAAATATCAATCGTGTGATGTCTGACAATAGAAGCTGTGATACAGTAAATAAACACACAAGTTGATTTAATATTGATATTTTCATAAATCTTTATTTAAATGGATGCAATTCAGCAGAAAGCAATTTGCACAAAGATATTTTCTTTCTGTCAACAACATTGTTTACATACATGTAAGACTTCAGTACATGCTCATAGCTAAAAAACTTATTACTAAGCTGCCCCAAGCTTTTAGGATTTCCATTTATTATGGGCTAATAAAAGTGAACTAAAGAAAAAGAAAAAGAACCGTACAAACTTGATTTAGTTGCAAGGTCACAGTGACCTGTAGTAGTAAAACTATAACTTTTTGTCTTGAATCCAAAGAAGTAGGACTTGAAAGTCCAGATAAAGTACAGGTCCATAAAGCTTTACAAAGTTTGTATAACAAGTTTATCTTGACTTGCTTTGATGGTTACCGTGACTCTTTATCATCTTTTTGTCATGAATTCTGAGGCTTTGAAGCCTGAAACTTCAAATATTGCAGCACTATCAAAAGTTGGAAGCCAGTAGCCTTAACCCACAATAAATATCAAAGTAACCCCAAGAACTTAAATGATTTAAAAAGATTTCTGAATAAAACGAAATATCTAAAAACTTCAAACTTCATATTTGGCATCAGGTCATGAAAGGTTATCAATACTGCAAAGCTTGTTGACTTTGACCTGTAGCAGGTCCTTGGAATGAGACCCTAAAAACTTATGCCTCGTGTCATGGCAATCATGGCAAATTAAATAACCCTCCCTTAACATTGCCCTAAGCACACTGCAAACATAAACATTTCTATTAATTCACCTATAGATGGTAAAGTCTAAATGTAAGTGAAATATTCTTGACATAAAACCCCATTAAAACAATCAATCAATTTCACCTGTAGCATAGTAGCATGAAGGTTATTTATAGGATCATTATAAAGTTAAGGAATTTTTGTGAATCTGGCTTACTTTGACCCACAAACATTCAAGGTCATAATGACCTCAAGAAGTGAAACCTTTCAACATCTTATAATAAAGCATGAAATTTCATATGTTACATCAAGGCATGATGTTTTACCAAGCTTTTATGTTTATGCCCATAAGATGTTTAAAGGGTTAAACATTTAATGTCACCAAGACCTCCAAAGGTCAAAGTCAAGGTCAACCAGTTTGCAAACCCAGCAGATGCTACGGAAGAAGTTTTAAAACTTCCAGACAATTCATGATGAGATAGTTTTAACAAATAAGGTTACTTATAAATGAAAGACAATTAAAATTTTATTAATGTGAGAGGGATAGAGCAAAAAAATCTCCCTGCAAATATTCACCATCCAAAGCAATAGTGTAGGGAATAACACCATCTATAACCATAGTGTAGGGAATAACACCATCTTCAACCATGGTGTAAGGAATAACACCAGCTATGTGTAGGGAAAAACACCAGCTACAACCATGGTGTAGGGAATAACACCACCTACAACCATGGTGAAGGGAATAACACCAATCACAAATGGTGTAGGGAATAACACCACCTCCTTCCATGGTGTAGGAAACAGCACAAGCCCCCAACAATGATGTAAGGAATAACAATATCCAAAACCATGATGTAGGAAATAACATCATCTAAAACCATGCTGTAGGGAATAACAGCAGCTACAACCATGGTGTAGGGAATAACACCACCTACATCCATGGTGTAAGGAATAACACCACCTCCATCCATGGTGTAGGATATAACACCACCACCTTAATCCATGGCATAGGGAATAACACCACCTACAACCATGATGTAGGGAATAACGCCACCTACAACCATGGTGTAGGGAATAACACCACCTACAACCATGATGTAGGGAATAACACCACCTACAACCATGGTGTAGGGAATAACACCACCTACAACCATGATGTAGGGAATAACACCACCTACAACCATGGTGTAGGGAATAACCCCACCTACAACCATGATGTAGGGAATAACACCACCTACAACCATGGTGTAGGGAATAACACCACCTACAACCATGATGTAGGGAATAACGCCACCTACAACCATGGTGTATGGAATAACACAACCTAAATCCATGCTGTAAGAAACAGCACAAGCCCCAACAATGGTGTAAGGAATAACAATATCCAAAACCATTATGTAGGAAATAACATCATCTACAACCATGCTGTAGGGAATATCAGCAGCTACAACCATGCTGTACGGAATAACACCAACTACATCCATGGTGTAGGGAATATCACAACCTACAACCATGGTGTAGGGAATAACACCACCTTCATTCATGGTGTAGGGAATAACACCACCTACAACCATGATGTAGGGAATAACGCCGCCAACAACCATGATGTAGGAAATAACATTATCTACAACCATACTTTGGGGAATAACAGCAGCTACAACCATGATGTAGGAAATAACATCATCTACAACCATGCTGTAGGGAATAACAGCAGCTACAACCATGCTGTAGGGAATAACACCAACTACATCCATGGTGTAGGGAATATCACAACCTACAACCATGGTGTAGGGAATAACACCAACTACATCCATGGTGTAGGGAATAACACCAACTACATCCATGGTGTAGGGAATATCACAACCTACAACAATAATGTAGAGAATTACACCATTCACAACAATTGGTGTAGGAACACTTTTTCTATCCATGTTTTAGGGAGTACCATCCACAACAATAGTATAGGAACATTTTTCATATTCATGTTGTAGGGAGTATTGCCATCCACAACAATAGTGTAGAAACACTGCATATCCATGTTGTAGGGAGTATCGCCATCCACAACAGCGGATTAGGAACACCACATATCCATGTTGTAGGGAGTATCGCCATCCACAACAGTAGTGTAGGAACACTGCATATCCATGTTGTAGGGAGTATCGCCATCCACAACAGTAGTGTAGGAACACTACATATCCATGTCATAGAAACAGCAAAACAAGTTGATTTTTTTTTTATATTTTAATGTTTTCATATCTAGCATCAACAAAATAAGTATAAATTCACATAACTTGTGAATTCACAGACATTAACCATACAAAACTACACTTCACTAACACAAAATCATAACATGAGTCTACATTGAAACAAGAGGCAAAATATTTCACTTACCTTGGAATTGCCATAGTGATATTTTTTTAATATGATAGAAAAAATATTTAATTTTCTTTGGTAAGGGATGAACATTAGGAGTATAAATGACTAAAAAGAAAATATTAACAAGTTAAGTGATGGCAAAACAATCATAAAACCAATCACATTGATCATTGTCATTTCAAATATTTTTAGTTCGTTACAGTCAAAGATTTTGTTTTTCAAAGTGATACAAAAAAAAGTGAAAATCAAATATTTTGTGTTTTGTTAATTCAGAGGGTAGCTACCTTTCTGTGAGTAGGGTTAGGGAGAGGGCAGTGCAAGGGAGATAACTTTGTTCTCATATTTTGTAATGTTATGAATGATTAACAATGTTACATAAACTGTTATACATCTTAAATTTGCCAATAAAATACCAAACAAACTATGTACATAATCTAAAACAAGTTCTGACAACTCCAGCAAAAATATGTACAAAATAGCACTATTAAATACACAAATACTATTAATAATGATACAAACACCATACATACTTATCAACAATAGCACAATGTACAAACATCTGAATTGTTTTACATATTCCACATTACAAAAGAAAAATGACACACAAGTTTAAAAAAAATTAATGATCCTTCCAATGGTGTCACATGTTTAAGAAATGAAATGATCAACCAAATGGTGTCATATGGTTCAAATTAAAATCATCTACCCAAGAGTGTCACGTTTCAAATAAGAATTATCTACCAATGGTGCCACTTAATCTAAATCTGAATCATCTACACAACTACCCAAGGGTGTCACATGGTTTGAGACAGAATTGTCTTCCATAATGGTGTCACATGGTTTGAAACTGAATCATCTATCCATCTGGTCTGATAGGTTAATATGTAATTAATGTTTTGTTGAAACTCTACTTCCAAAATCAAATTTAATTCACTTTGACCTTACTATGGCTTCATGTACAAAAGTAATGCTCAAAAACATCTGAATTGAAATATGATAAAAAATTGTGAAAATTGTTGTAAACTCACAAAGGTAACAAATTGTTTAGGATTTTTAGCTTTGAACCTGATTATTTGTAGTCATTTGAAAAAAAATTGTCAAAACTAACAACTGTATGTTATTATCTACTGAAACAGTGAAGTTATAACAACTAAAGCCATTTTATATAATTTCCAAATTTAATGCAAAAAATATGTTACCTTTTTTAAATCCTATTTAAAAAAAATGAATAAACCATAGGTTTAAGACCAAGTAGGAGCCAAATTTCAAATCAGATTTACTTTAGGCTATCAGGAAACCTTGACCTAATTTATTCAGCCACATATCAGGACACCTTGAACTAATTCATTTAGCCATGACAATGTCATGAACCAATCTAATTCCAACAGCATATAGCACTGAGCAAGTTTCATTTAAATCTGGCCAGAAGTTTCAGTGGTGAAGTTGTGTTTACAATGCACACATACAATTGTGTTGAACATAACATTTCTTAAATGGATTTTTATAAAATTAACACATGTCTACCATAGTCTAACAATACTGACACCAATTTTTTTTTTTTCAGATATATTCTAATAAATGATTTTTAAAATTTTAAAAATCAAAATTGGGGGATAGGAATTATTTCTGTAATGTGTTTCATTATAGATGAGAAAATTGGTAGCCAAATGTTTAGACTGATATGTCCACATTAATGACAATCAAACACAATTACTCAACAATTTTATTTTCTCTGAATTTTCGTATCAATTGTCCAATTTAGTATTTTGACCATGTTTTTTCTTCTTTAAGTAGCAAACACAAATAATGGATAAAAATGTATACAAGTAACTGTTGAAATATCTATGTATTATTGTCTTCTGCTGAGATGACTTTGAGAGTGTAGAAAAGTTGTATTACAAAGTACCACTTTCTATAGTATGTATTCGTAGTTATGTATGAATGCCATCATTTTACTGCTGGAAATAGCTTCTTATATACATATATAACATATAATTAACAATAACACATATCATAGCAAACACTATTGTTCCATAGTACACATGTAGTTTCAAAAATTTTATCATGTAATATATATATATATATATATATATATATATATATATATATATATATAAACATCAATGAATGAAAAAAAATGTCATCTACTACAATTCCTGACTTCAAATTGTAACTAAGTATATGCTTACATAATTAAACATACAACCATTGACAGTACAAATCATACTGGTATTTATCCCTGTCAATCACTGATTTTACTTGACTCAGTATTATACTGGTATTTATCACTGTCAATCACTGATTTTACTTCTCAGTATTATACTGGTATTTATCCCTGTCAATCACTGATTTTACTTGACTCAGTATCATACTGGTATTTATCACTGTCAATCACTGATTTTACTTGACTCAGTATTATACTGGTATTTATCCCTGTCAATCACTGATTTTACTTCTCAGTATCATACTGGTATTTATCACTGTCAATCACTGATTTTACTTGACTCAGTATTATACTGGCATTTATCACTGTCAATCACTGATTTTACTTGACTCAGTATTATACTGGTATTTATCACTGTCAATCACTGATTTTACTTCTCAGTATTATACTGGTATTTATCCCTGTCAATCACTGATTTTACTTCTCAGTATCATACTGGTATTTATCACTGTCAATCACTGATTTTACTTGACTCAGTATTATACTGGCATTTATCACTGTCAATCACTGATTTTACTTGACTCAGTATTATACTGGTATTTATCCCTGTCAATCACTGATTTTACTTGACTCAGTATCACACTGGTATTTATCACTGTCAATCACTGATTTTACTTGACTCAGTATCACACTGGTATTTATCACTGTCAATCACTGATTTTACTTGACTCAGTATTATACTGGTATTTATCCCTGTCAATCACTGATTTTACTTGACTCAGTATCACACTGGTATTTATCACTGTCAATCACTGATTTTACTTGACTCAGTATCATACTGGTATTTATCAGTCGATCACTGATTTTACTTGACTCAGTATCACACTGGTATTTATCACTGTCGATCACTGATTTTACTTGACTCAGTATTATACTGGTATTTATCCCTGTCAATCACTGATTTTACTTGACTCAGTATCACACTGGTATTTATCGCTGTCGATCACTGATTTTACTTGACTCTGTATCATACTGGTATTTATCGCTGTCAATCACTGATTTTACTTGACTCGTATCATACTGGTATTTATCGCTGTCAATCACTGATTTTACTTGACTCGTATCATACTGGTATTTATCGCTGTCGATCACTGATTTTACTTGACTTATTACTGTAAAGCATATTTTAACAAGCATTTTGTTTATTTAACACAAAATACGCTACAAATTTATAATATTATAAATGGCAGGTCTTGTTATCATAGCTTTGGTGGTTATCAAAGCAAAATACCATTCGCAGAAATGTGTTGTAAAACATGATTTATTGAAACATTTTCTTCTGAAGTCTACAATGATAGAGGGAAAATTGTAACTGAAAATTTACACATGAATTTAAAGCACTAGAAAATATAGACACTTTAATGAAAAAGTTTTTATATTCTGTAATCTTTCAATCATCATCTTCATCATCTGATAGTGGTTCATACTGTGATGAAAGAAGAGGTGCTGGCTCTTTTCCACGAGGTGCCCCTGATCGGTCACTATCTAGCCCCTGCTGATTACTGCTGACAGGCATGCTGGATCCTGAGGAGCTTGTTGGCAGATGGGATCCTGTAGATGTTGGTAAATCAGAACTTGAATGGGGATAATCTAAATTTGAATAATGAGAATCAGTTCCACCCCTTGGACTCCTTGATCGATGAGAATATCCAACAGATCCACTATCAGGGGTTCTGCTTTGAGAAACCCGATCTCCAGTATCATGGATATCTGTGCTACTTCGAGGACTATTATCACTGTCTCTAGATGATCTTGATGATTTTGGTCGATCTGTAACAGGAGAAGCAGACGTTACATCATTATTTGTAGAACTATCAATATTTCCAAGTTCATCTATCATCATACGATCAGAATGAGTACTGTCAACACTAGGATGTGAAATATTTGAACTATCATCTACATCCATCCCATCATGCCTTGATGATCTCCTTGACAACTTGCCTTCTGACACACTATCTTTACTCTGGTCAGCTCTTGTGTAGGAACTATCAGCCAATGCCTCTCTGTTGTTTTTGAAACTCTCAAAACTCTGAGCCTCATTTTGATCTCTGCTAAATGAGCTGATCTGATTATTGTCATTTGTTCTCGAGTCTGCAGAACTTTGTACATGGCTATCACCTAGTTTTGAACTTTCTGGTACTGAAGGACCAGATCTACCATCTGAACTGTCAACTACTCCTCTCCTTGGACTACGAGTTGAGCTTGATAATGCCATATAACTACCAGGTTTTCCAACTAACAAGTCATCATCAGGACTGTCAGGAAAATCATACTCAGATTTTGGACCTTTCTTCTCAGATGTTGTAGTTGCTCTTTGAATTTCACTAGCAGCAGAAGATGTAGCTTTTACATGTTCACGGGATGAACTTGTTAATGTAAACTTTCCTCCTGCGCGAACTAACATTCGTTTTTTCCCATGAGCACCTGGATGTTGTTGGTGATGAGTTTGAGGACTATAACTTACATTATCACTGGCTTCATTGCCAGCAGACAATGTAGCTTGTTTCTGGGACACTGATTGTGGAGAATCCTTCTCTAAACTTTGTTGTTGCTGTTCAGCTGATGTACTGGTAGGATAAGACTCCTGTTGAACCTGTTGCTGGCTTTGGCTTATATCTTGCTGACTTTGTGCTTCTTTTTGTATGATGTCTCTTTTATGTGATTCACTTTGCTGCGTCTGGGATTCATACTGCTGCTGCTGTTGTTGATACTGTTGCTGTTGTGTCTCTCTTTGCTGCAGAGTATCCCTATGTTGAATATCCCACTGTCCCTCTCCCCCACGTTGTCTAAACTGGTGAGAAGGGTCTGATTGTGGAAGACCAGAAGAAGCAGGTGATATAGCCCTGTTACTGGACTGTGATTGGTTACCAATATGACTAGACTGTTGTATGTGTGGTGACTGCTGATGAGACTGTGTGGCTGTTGTTACACGCTGCTGTGATAATGCTTGCTTAGATGCATGTTGATATGTCGAGGAACTCTCAACTGTATTCGTATTTTCAGATGAATTGTCATCTCGAAGAACCTCAGCAATTTTCAGTTTGACATAATCTAAAGGTGACATCTCATTTCCTGGGTGTCTAGAGCTAGGTTCTGGTGCTGCTGCTGTTCTGGGAGATCCACCCGAGCTCTCAACTTGTTGATACCCTGTAATGAAGTAAAACAGTATAGTATAGTATTATATGATGGTAAACAATGGTATTATAGTACAGTGCAACTTCAGAATACCGGCCTCGTGTCGGATCGAGGAATTTGGCCAGTTTTCAGAGGTGCCGGTATTTAGAGGGCCTTATAAATCTGGTTGTCCGATCCGGTCCGAATCTCTTCCATTTCAGAATTTTAACAAAGGGTGCATTGACAAAATATGTAAATGTCAATAAATTCTCATAAGCATTGATTTGACATGTAATTCTTTTAACTTAACAAGTACCTTGTGTATAAATCCAAAGCTTACAAACTGGCAGATTATTACAAACAAATGTACGATATCCAAAACGGATACACGTGTGCTGCTTGTGTTAGTCAGGCATACAAGTTACTGTTTCCGGTTGAAAATGAAACAATCTATTTTTCAAAATATTTTTTTTATAAATTGTTTACGCTATTTACAACATATGAAGTAAAAATATTATCTAAATCACTTTAAACGAGGACCCATTCGTTAATTACAAGCCTATTTGGTATCTCTAGTGACTGGTTTCCGGTTCGTGGTGATGGGAATGTTTTGATATTAAGTAGTAATTATATTGTTTAAAAAGTGTCTAAATAAAAAAAGAAAAAAACTAATGATGTTTTAAATAAAAAAAATATTTTTTAATATTTTTTGCATGGCTGAGTAATATAAACACAATTGTTTATAAAACGCTTTTATCATATTCTAGTGAGGGGTACTTTACGGGTAAAAACCTGGAAATAAAGAAATTAAAACCATCAGAAAGACAATAATTGCAATAATTAGATTATCAAACAATAAAGGAAACAAATTATAGTTGATTCAATTATTTATTCAAGTATATCTGCACAGGTAATCCGGTGTACCAGTACAATGATGTGCACATTACGATTGGTAATCGGATTAGCATATAGAAAATCACCTGTCCGTTACAGTTCATTGATGCATTGCGACTACCAAAAGCTGGTTTTCGGAATGTAAATTATTAAGATGTTACATGATTTCGGCACTTAAAAAAGGCTGGTGTTCAGAATTCAGAGGGATGGGTTTATGGAAGTTTATTTAAATATTGATAAACAAAGAAGGGTAAATTCGGGACCGGTCTTGCATGTTTGGTATGTGGAGGTGATCGGTTTTATAGGACCGGTATTCAGAAGTTGCACTGTATTATATACTGGACTCACAGATCTTAAATTGCAATAAAAATTAAAATAACATTATCTTCAAAAGCTGCTTTTGTAAAATTTGAAGGCAAGGTCTAACATTTTATAGATTTTCAAAAATTAGCTAAATTTAGCAACTAATTTGCATTTTTTGCTAATTAAAAGCAAATGTAAGGTAATACTTAAAGAAAAACTCTTAACATATATAAAATGGCTTCTTTTAACATACCAATTATAATAAAACATTCCATTTATTAAACATATAATGATTATTTATCTGTTTTATTTCATTTATAGTAAGATTAACCATCATGGCTGCCATTCACTTAAATCTACTTCACTAAGAAAATTTACAAAATAAGTTTGTATCTTACTGATCCTGTAGTGTTAAAGAAAATTATAATTGCACAAATGTACATTAACCAAACCAATGGTTACCATTCTGTCTTTATGTGAAAAATTGAACATCTTCAATAATCTGAGATGGTTTGTTATATTTGGTCTACATTAAATCCGAGATGGTTTGTTATATTTGGTTTACATTAAATCCATGATGGTTTGTTATATTTGGTTTACATTAAATCTAAGATGGTTTGTTATATTTGGTTTACATTAATTCTGAGATGGTATGTTTTCATACAGTTAAGATTTATTTTCACTTCCCTCCAAGTGTTCTTGTAGATACTAACCTGTTGGTGGAGAAATTGGTTCCAAAATACTGTTAACATGAGGTGATATAAGTCTAGGTGAATGAGATTGGTCAATGGGCTTTCTGTCCAATTCATCTCTTTGGGTATGAGTTCTACTGTCTGGTCTGGGGTTACCACTCTGCTGCTGTGTATTAGAACTTTGTTGACTTTCATTTGGACCAGGCACTGTGCTGCTATTTACAGACATTTTCTCACTCTCCTGTAAATAATGTATATTTATCTTAATTACTACTAACAATACTTGTCAAACTTGAAATTATATCAATTCAATATTATATTTTGTAAAAAAAATTTATTTTACAAAATTATTTGGTTAATCATGCAGTTAGTTTGAAATTGAATTTTTTTAAATGGTTATAACCATGCAATATTTACAAGTTAATTAAAAACATCATCAAATCTAAATACATGCAGGAATTAAAGTTTAGAATAGGTAGATACCTGATGTTAAGTCATTGATGGATTATAAAATGAAAATTGTGGTACACAAGTTCAATACATTTTGATAACACTTTAACTACCTGAATATGAGCTTTTTTCCACTTCATGCCAGGCATTGATGACATGGATACAGATTGAGGATACTGTGGATTAGTCATGGAGAAACTTCTAGGTCTGGAGGAGTCAGCAGACATCATGATGGGTGACTGACGGGCAGAGTGGGAGGTTTCAGACATGGCTATACTTTGTAGAATTTTAGATGGTTCTGATGTTGCTGGAGTAGAACTGTCACTACCAGGAGCTGTAATATAAATGTATGCATATAAAGATAGGGTTATTGCTGTCACTACCATGAGCTGTAATATAAATGTATGCATATATAGATAGTGTCATAGCTGTCACTACAGGGAGCTGTAATATAAATGTATGCATATATAGATAGGAGTAGAGAAATGTATACATATATAGATAAGGTTATAGCTTTCACTACCAGGAGCTGTAATATAAATGTATACATATAAAGATAGGGGTAGAGCTGTCACTACCAGGAGCTGTAATATAAATGTATACATATATAGATAGGGGTAGAGCTGTCACTACCAGGAGCTGTAATATAAATGTATACATATACAGATAGGGTTATAGCTGTCACTACCAGGAGCTGCAATATAAATGTATACATATATAGATAGGGGTAGAGCTGTCACTACCAGGAGCTGTAATATAAATGTATACATAAATAGATAGGAGTAGAGCTGTCACTACCAGGAGGTGTCATATAAAATGTTTACATATATAGATAGGGTTATAGCTGTCACTACTGGAAACTGTAATATAAATGTATGCATATATAGATAGGAGTAGAGCTGTCACTACCAGGAGCTGTAATATAAATGTATGCATATATAGATAGTAGAGCTGTCACTACCAGGAGCTGTAATATAAATGTATGCATATTTAGATAGGAGTAGAGTTGTCACTACCAGGAACTGTAATATAAATGTATGCATATATAGATAGGGTTATAGCTGTCACTTTTGGAAACTGTAATATAAATGTATGCATATATTGATAGGAGTAGAGCTGTCACTACCAGGAGCTGTTATATAAATGTATAAATATATAGATAGGAGTAGAGCTGTCACCACCAGGAGCTGTAATATAAATGTATGCATATATAGATAGGAGTAGAGCTGTCACTACTGGAAACTGTAATATATATATGCATATATATAGATAGGAGTAGAGCTGTCACTACCAGGAGCTGTAATATAAATGTATGCATATTTAGATAGGAGTAGAGTTGTCACTACCAGGAACTGTAATATAAATGTATGCATATATAGATAGGGTTATAGCTGTCACTACTGGAAACTGTAATATAAATGTATGCATTTATAGATAGGAGTAGAGCTGTCACTACCAGGAGCTGTAATATAAATGTATACATATATAGATAGGGTTATAGCTGTCACTGCCAGGAGCTGCAATATAAATGTATACATATATAGATAGGGGTAGAGCTGTCACTACCAGGAGCTGTAATATAAATGTATACATATATAGATAGGAGTAGAGCTGTCACTACCAGGAGCTGTAATATAAAATGTATGCATATATAGATAGTGTCATAGCTGTCACTACAGGGAGCTGTAATATAAATGTATGCATATATAGATAGGAGTAGAGAAATGTATACATATATAGATAAGGTTATAGCTGTCACTACCAGGAGCTGTAATATAAATGTATACATATAAAGATAGGGGTAGAGCTGTCACTACCAGGAGCTGTAATATAAATGTATACATATATAGATAGGGGTAGAGCTGTCACTACCAGGAGCTGTAATATAAATTTATACATATACAGATAGGGTTATAGCTGTCACTACCAGGAGCTGCAATATAAATGTATACATATATAGATAGGTGGAGAGCTGTCACTACCAGGAGTTGTAATATAAATGTATACATATATAGATAGGAGTAGAGCTGTCACTACCAGGAGCTGTAATATAAAATGTATACATATATAGATAGGGTTATAGCTGTCACTACTGGAAACTGTAATATAAATGTATGCATATATAGATAGGAGTAGAGCTGTCACTACCAGGAGCTGTAATATAAATGTATGCATATATAGATAGGGGTAGAGCTGTCACTACCAGGAACTGTAATATAAATGTATGCATATATAGATAGGGTTATAGCTGTCACTACTGGAAACTGTAATATAAATGTATGCATATATAGATAGGAGTAGAGCTGTCACTACCAGGAGCTGTAATATAAATGTATGCATATATAGATAGGGGTAGAGCTGTCACTACCAGGAGCTGTAATATAAATGTATACATATATAGATAGGAGTAAAGCTGTCACTACCACGAGCTGTTATATAAATGTATACATATATAGATAGGAGTAAAGCTGTCACTACCAGGAGCTGTTATATAAATGTATACATATATAGATAGGGTTATAGCTGTCACTACTGGAAACTGTAATATAAATGTATGCATATATAGATAGGAGTAGAGGCGTCACCACCAGGAGCTGTAATATAAATGTATACATATATAGATAGAAGTAGAGCTGTCACTACAAGGAGCTGTAATATAAATGTATGCATATATAGATAGGGTTATAGCTGTCACTACTGGAAACTGTAATATAAATGTATACATATATAGATAGGAGTAGAGCTGTCACTACAAGGAGCTGTAATATAAATGTATGCATATATAGATAGGGGTAGAGCTGTCACTACCAGGAACTGTAATATAAATGTATGCATATATAGATAGGGTTATAGCTGTCACTACTGGAAACTGTAATATAAATGTATGCATATATAGATAGGGTTATAGCTGTCACTAATGGAAACTGTAATATAAATGTATGCATATTTAGATAGGAGTAGAGTTGTCACTACCAGGAACTGTAATATAAATGTATGCATATAGATAGGGTTATAGCTGTCACTACTGGAAACTGTAATATAAATGTATGCATATATAGATAGGAGTAGAGCTGTCACTACCAGGAGCTGTTATATAAATGTATACATATATAGATAGGAGTAGAGCTGTCACCACCAGGAGCTGTAATATAAATGTATGCATATATAGATAGGGTTATAGCTGTCACTACTGGTCACTGTAATATAAATGTATGCATATTTAGATAGGAGTAGAGTTGTCACTACCAGGAGCTGTAATATAAATGTATACATATATAGATAGGAGTAGAGCCATCACCACCAGGAGCTGTAATATAAATGTATGCATATATAGATAGGGTTATAGCTGTCACTACTGGAAACTGTAATATAAATGTATGCATATTTAGATAGGAGTAGAGTTGTCACTACCAGGAGCTGTTATATAAATGTATACATATATAGATAGGAGTAGAGCTGTCACAACCAGGAGCTGTAATATAAATGTATGCATATATAGATAGGGTTATAGCTGTCACTACTGGAAACTGTAATATAAATGTATACATATATAGATAGGAGTAGAACTGTCACCACCAGGAGCTGTAATATAAATGTATGCATATATAGTTAGGGTTATAGCTGTCACTACTGGAAACTGTAATATAAATGTATACATATATAGATAGGAGTAGAGCTGTCACCACCAGGAGCTGTAATATAAATGTATACATATATAGATAGGAGTAGAGGCGTCACCACCAGGAGCTGTAATATAAATGTATACATATATAGATAGGAGTAGAGCTGTCACCACCAGGAGCTGTAATATAAATGTATACATATATAGATAGGAGTAGAGCTGTCACCACCAGGAGCTGTAATATAAATGTATACATATATAGATAGGAGTAGAGCTGTCACTACTGGAAACTGTAATATAAATGTATACATATATAGATAGGAGTACAGCTGTCACTACTGGAAACTGTAATATAAATATATGCATATATATAGATAGGAGTAGAGCTGTCACTACCAGGAGCTGTAATATAAATGTATACATATATAGATAGGAGTAGAGCTGTCACTACCAGGAGCTGTAATATAAATGTATGCATATATAGATAGGGGTAGAGCTGTCACTACCAGGAGCTGTAATATAAATGTATGCATATATAGATAGGAGTATAGCTGTCACTACCAGGAGCTGTAATATAAATGTATGCATATATAGATAGTGTCATAGCTGTCACTACTAGGAGGTGTCATATAAATGTATGCATATATAGATAGGGGTAGAGCTGTCACTACCAGGAGCTGTAACATATATGTATGCATATATAGATAGGAGTATAGCTGTCACTACCAGGAGCTGTAATATAAATGTATGCATATATAGATAGGAGTATAGCTGTCACTACCAGGAGCTGTAATATAAATGATTGCATATATAGATAGTGTCATAGCTGTCACTACTAGGAGGTGTCATATAAATGTATGCATATATAGAAAGGGTTATAGCTGTCGCTACCAGGAGCTGTAATATAAATGATTGCATATATAGATAGGGGTAGAGCTGTCACTACCAGGAGCTGAAATATAAATGTATACATATATAGATAGGAGTAGAGCTGTCACTACCAGGAGCTGTAATATAAATGCATGCATATATAGATAGGGGTAGAGCTGTCACTACCAGGAGCTGTTATATAAATGTATACATATATAGATAGGGGTAGAGCTGTCACTACCAGGAGCTGTAATATAAATGTATACATATATAGATAGGGGTAGAGCTGTCACTACCAGGAGCTGTTATATTAATGTATACATATATAGATAGGAGTAGAGCTGTCACTACCAGGAGCTGAAATATAAATGTATACATATATAGATAGGAGTATAGCTGTCACTACCAGGAGCTGTAATATAAATGATTGCATATATAGATAGTGTCATAGCTGTCACTACTAGGAGGTGTCATATAAATGTATGCATATATAGAAAGGGTTATAGCTGTCGCTACCAGGAGCTGTAATATAAATGATTGCATATATAGATAGGGGTAGAGCTGTCACTACCAGGAGCTGTAATATAAATGTATGCATATATAGATAGGGGTAGAGCTGTCACTACCAGGAGCTGTTATATAAATGTATACATATATAGATAGGAGTAGAGGCGTCACCACCAGGAGCTGTAATATAAATGTATGCATATATAGATAGTGTCATAGCTGTCACTACTAGGAGGTGTCATATAAATGTATGCATATATAGATAGGGTTATAGCTGTCACTATTGGAAACTGTAATATAAATGTATGCATATATAGATAGGAGTAGAGCCATCACCACCAGGAGCTGTTATATAAATGTATACATATATAGATAGGAGTAGAGCTGTCACTACTGGAAACTGTAATATAAATATATGCATATATAGATAGTGTCATAGCTGTCACTACTAGGAGGTGTCATATAAATGTATGCATATATAGATAGGGTTATAGCTGTCACTACTGGAAACTGTAATATAAATGTATGCATATATAGATAGGAGTATAGCTGTCACTACCAGGAGCTGTAATATAAATGTATGCATATAGATAGGAGTATAGCTGTCACTACCAGGAGCTGTAATATAAATGATTGCATATATAGATAGTGTCATAGCTGTCACTACTAGGAGGTGTCATATAAATGTATGCATATATAGAAAGGGTTATAGCTGTCACTACCAGGAGCTGTAATATAAATGATTGCATATATAGATAGGCTTTCACTACCAGGAACTGTAATATAAATCTATATATAGATAGGGTTATAGCTGTCACTACCAGGAGCTGTAATATAAATGTACATATATAGATAGCTGGATATGGTACTACCAGAAACTGAAATATAAATGTATACAGATATTACTACTAGATTCTGCCAGTTAGTAGTAGAAGTGGAAATGTCACTGTGTTAAATTGTAATATATATACACTCCCCTGTACAATACTGTGACCATGTATTACAGTCAGAATTTACTGGACAAAAATGTTACCATCATGCTTTAAAATACCTTATATAATACAGTGCAACTTCCGAATACCGGCCTCGTATGGGACCGAGGTATTTGGCCGGTTTTCAGAGGGGCCGGTATTTAGAGGGCCTTATAAATCCGGTAGTCCGATCCGGTCCGAATCTCTTCCATTCATAAATTTATCAAACGGTGTATTGACAAAATACGTAAATGTCAATACATTCTCATAAGCATTGATCGTACCTGTAATTCTTGAACTTAACAAGTACCTAGTAAATAAACCCCAAAAAGCTTACAAACTGGCAGATTATTACAAACAACTGTACGATATCCAAAACGGATACACGTGTGCTGCTTGTGTTAGTCAGGCATACAAGTTACTGTTTCCGGTTGAAAATGAAACAATTTATTTTTCAAAATATTTTTTTATTAATTGTTCAGGCTAGTTACAACATATGAAGCAAAAATATTATCCAAATCACTTAAAACGAGGACCGATTCGTGAATTACAAGCCTGTCCTGTATCTCTAGTGACCGGTTTCCGGGTCGTGGTGACTGGAATGTTTTAATATTAAATAGTAATAGTATTGTTTAAAAAGTGTGTAAATAATAATAAAAAAAAAAAAAACAGAAAATAATGATGTTTTAAATAAAAAAAAATATTTCTTAATATATTTTGCATTGCGCGGGTGATATAAACATTATAATAAAACGTTTTCATCATATTCAAGTGAGGGGTACTTGACTGGTAAAAACCTCGAAATAAAGAAATTAAAACCATCAGAAAGACAATAATTGCAATAATTAGATTATCGAACAATAAAAGAAACAGATTAAAATTAATTCAATTATTTATTCAAGTATATCTGAACAGGTAATCCTGTCTACCAGTACAATGATGAGCGCATTACAATACCGTTGTTTTTTCAGTAATCGGATTAGCAGCTGTCCGTTACGGTTCATTGATGCATTGCGACTCCCAAAGGCCGGTTTTCGGAAGTAAATTATTAAGATGTTACATGATTTCGGCACTTAAAAAAGGCCGGTATTCGGAATTCAGAGGGACCGGTTTATGGAAGTTTATTTTAATATAAACAAAGAAGGATAAATTCGGGACCGGTCTGGCGTGTTCGGTATGTGGAGGTGATCGGTTTTTAGAAGGGCCGGTTTTCGGAAGTTGCACTGTATATACATATATATTATAATAGTTAATATACAGTACTTGTAAGATTTATATTACTATTAGGATATAAAACCTCTTAATTATGAGTGACCAACAAAAATACCAAATTCACTTCATTATGAAAAAAAAACCATGAGATTATGGTGGTTTTAACATTAAACCAAGCTACAATATTGTATTTTTCAACTTTGAATATTAAATGCAGTACATGTTAATAAAAGCAAAATATAAATGATGTATAGTAATAATACTTACGTGAATTTTCTGATGTTCCATTTATCTGACTGAGGACACCACCTTTCTTTGGAGTTTGTCTTGAGGAATAATCTTTTAATATTATGGAATGGATATGTTCACCTAGTGTCATGGCTGCCTTTCCAGCAGCTGTACTAGCTTCTCCTGTCTGTTGTTTGGAATCTGTAGACTTGTCCTGGACTCTATCTGCTGGCCTACCCTGTGCTGTTGGGGCTGGTCCAGACTCCCCAACTCCTCCTGGTATATTAGGACTTCTTTGTTCCAAATCTTTTCTTGGTGACATGGGTGGAAGATGGGTCATTCCAGATGTTGGTGTTAGTTGAGGAGAAGACAATTGTGAAGATGGTGGCCCTCCAGATCCAGGTGATGATGACTGTGAAGAATGAATCCATCTTTTCTTACTTGGCATTTGTGAAGATGGGGATTTCTGTCCCTGTGATGAGCTCAGGTTGCCAATATCAGGAGATCCCATCATCTTGCTACCTGCACTTTGGATGGAAGCTGCTGAAGAAGCATTTGAATCAGACCTTGACCTATTTGATGGCATTTCACTTGGTGTATCATCAGATGTTTGATTTATCTGGTGTATAATTATAGCATCTATCAAATTAGCAGCTGTTAAAGCTGTAGCTTTATGTGGCTGGTCGCCATGTTGTTCTCTGGATTGTGTCTGATCTGGAGCAAAACATTTCAGTATGTCTGTTGGATCTTTTAAATTACTATTTGCTCCTGCTCCTTTATATCCTGGTGATGATCGATTTGATGATGAACTTCTGTTAGGTTCAATGTCTTGCCTCACATCCTCTGATCTTTGACCACTAGAGGCGATTTCCATTTCCTTGCGAATCTGTTCTTCCATAGTTGGCATTTGTTGGCTTCTTTTTATTTGTTCTAGTCTCTTCTCTTCATGAAGTTTTTGCATTTCTGCATATCTTTTCTGTTGTTCATAGTGATCACGTTCTCTTTCCATATTTTTTTCATGTTCTTGTCGTCTTTGATACTCCTGTTGTGCTGGTGAACGGCGGACATAGCTTTGTGGGTCATAGTACTGACGTGGGGATAAACCTTGAGATCTCTGTGATGTTAACTCATAATTTGCAGCCTGTTCAGACTTGGAACTTGAAACATGGTCAATGACAGATGGTCGACCAGTTCCCTGGGTTATACTTCCTCTGGCTGACCTAGAGGTATAAGGATGATTTGGATCCATTTGACCTTGACCTGGAATATTTGGACTATGTGGCCCAAGTTGAGGTCTTACAGCCCAGCCACCAGGAGAAAGTTTATCTTCATGTGGTGATGGAGTACTATGTGCTGAAGGATGAGGAGAAACACGATTTCTTTCTCCGCCTGGGACTTGCTGTGGGGATAAATAAACAAATCCCTGTGATGTTTGCACATAACTACCAGCAGGAAGCATAGATTGGTGAGAGATATGAGAAGGATATCCTTTTGGAGCACTTTCTTTCCCTCTTGGAGAACTTGACGTTTCTCTCTCAGGTTGATGTCTCATCTGCTTAGCCAACATATAGTCACTCATCAAGGTTTGTTTATTGCTTTCCTCTTGGTACTGATAGGACCCTGGATAAAACTGGCTACCAGGCTGTGAAACACCTCGTTGTAACTGCTCCAAAGCTCGTGGATCAAACATTCGAGGATCCTGCATCCTAGGATCTTGTATTCTTGGATCTTGCATTCTTGGATCATAAATAACTTGCTGTACACCTTGCTGCATTCTAGACACATTTGCTTCTGAGGTTCTACCAGCAGCCATTTCCCTATTTACAGGAGTCCCACTAGTAATAGACCCAGATATTCTAGCCTGTGGGGGATTCTGTTGTCGATGTATACCTTCTATCCGTTGCCGTGGCATTGAGGGTACTGATGTTGTAGCAGGATGGCTAACTGGTGTGCCATGTGTGATAGATCCTACTGGTGTTCCTAGTGTTATAGAACCTTGAGGCATACCAGCTGGTAAAGAACTTGATGGAGGAGATTTTGTTAATTTTGGTGAGGTTCCTTTGTTGATAAGAGGAGGTGGTGGTGGAATACCCCCTGTCCTAGGCTGTTGTGACCTATTTTGAGCATCCATTCCTGCTGCCATATTAGGATAAGGAGAGGTGCTCTGGGGATGGTGTCTATTTATAGCTGGTGACTGTCTCTCCAAAAGCTGATAGGCAGTAGGTGATTTATGTCCTTCAGATGCTGGTCGACTTGTTAAAGAAACAGGAGCCTCAGCTGGAGGATATGGAGCTGGTCGTTGGGAGTGAGCAGGAGGTGGAACAGCAGTAGGTACCTCCCTACGTTGTGTCTGATCAACAACTTGACGTCTGTATTCATGAGGCTGTGATCGTCTGTCAAAATCTCTAGGATCACCTCGATATCCATGAGGTCCTTTGGATAAATCTTGTGGCATATCAGTACTATCTCTGCTGTCAAGAGCCTCTCTTTCTAAGCCACGGTGGGGTTGGCCTGGGTATGGTGACACTGAATGACGACCAGGATAGGCAGCAGATTCTGGTTTTTCTTTACCAATGTTTTGTATCAGAAACTGTGGGGTCATAACTGGCATCATCTGGCCTCCTCTTCCATACATAGGCTCAGATGAGGATGGTCCTACAACAATAAAATGTCATGTTAAATAAACAAAATATCCATAGATTACCTTGACTATGAAAATAGTTAATACTTTCTGAATAAGTTAGAAGAAAAACAAAGCCATTAAATGCCATTAAATATAGGGTAAAAAGGCCTTAAACTGCCAATCTGAGGACATAAAGGAAATCAAAATTATTAAAAAGTTATTTTCATAATCAGCTAACAAACTTTATATCAAGTTTGAAGTTTTTAGACCTTTCAGTTCAAGACAAGATGTTTAAAGGTTTTATACTTTTAGTTTCAATGACAGCAATTGTGGGTCAAGGTCAGCTGGCTTCATTCATAAGCATGGTAGAACTTTTTGGCATGGTGCTATATATGAAGCTTCTAGACATTTGTACCTCTGTACCAAGTTTCATTAAAAAAAAACTAACTGGGACTAAAGTCAAGTCTGTTAGTCTTGTCATTTGTGAATATGGTGATGTTTAGGTACATGATGTAAAAACTAACAAAACAGTTAAATGATTAAACACAACAGGCTATAATTTTCCACTGAAGTTTGCAGTTTGAACATCATGAAACTATTCCAATTAACTTTAACATCATCACACTAACTAATGTACTGCTTTGATAAACACTTACTTTTCTCTGGCATTTGTTCAGGTTTATCATTTGATTGTCCAAGATTACGTTCTATGGCAGAATGAATCAGGTCTCTAACACATGCTGGTTTGTGTTGTTGTTGTTGCTGCTGTTGTTGTGATCTTTTGTCGATTTGGTTGTTACCAAAACCTCCTTGTTGAGGTAATACATTTGGTGACAAACTTCTAAGTAAGCCTGGTGAAGCTGCCATGTGACCAGGTTCAGACTGGGCACTTGATGGCCTATGTGGAGAAGGTTGTTCTCTGGTATATAGTAGATTATATAAGGAATAGTTTTTGTTTTTGCCATGTGATAAATCCATGCCTCCTTGTCCATTTCCATGTGGTTCTTTAACTGTAGGAATCTCTCTACTTGAGGGTCGCTGTGTCATTTCAACATCTACTGCAGGACTTGATGCTGGACGAACTTGACCTTGAACTTGCATCTGACCTGTTGTTAGTCTCTGTCCAACTTGACCCAATCCACCTTGTTGTACCACACCTGTCCCAGCAGAGCCTGGTCTCACCTGAGAACTGATTCCCTGCATACTTGATGACACCATGTTAGATCCTCCTTGGTTACCAGCAGAACCTGGTAATTGATGTGGTGCTATGTGAGTTTGATGACCTAAGTTCTGATGCATGCGTGATACAGGTATTCCTGAAGTACGAGGACTAAATGAGTCTCGCCCATCAACTGTTGATGTATGTTGTCCATGGCCAACTGAAGAAGTGGGAGGAGCCTCATCTGCACTCATGGTGGCACTACTGTCATTATCATTACTACGAAGACTTCCCTGTGAAGCACTTAGTGGTTTATTTGATGTCAAACTATTTTGTGGGAGCTCAAAATGTTGTCCTGTTTGCTGTCCTGAGGTTGATTCAGGTTGTTCTTCCATTTTTTCTTCCTTTGGTGGTTCTGAAAGAAAAAGCAATATGTACATAATGTTAGTGATCAACACTACTTAATAAACATATATATTTTCAAATTCATTTAACCTTACATAAAGCTTACTTGATGAAATTTAAAGACAATACACTGATATTAAAAAGTTTTTTGCCATCAGACAAATCAATAAAGCTTTAAGACAGAATTATGTGACTGTTTTTTAATTTTAAGAGTGGAATGAATATTTCAATATCATAATGTCAAATTGTTTGCTTGTTGCTTTGAAAATTTTAACTAGATTAATATACAGTGAAACTTGTGAAAACTGGACCCTGGAAAAACTGGAATCCTGTTAAAACCGGACATGTTTGCTTGTCCCGATTTACTCTCTTCTTTATTCTATATGATAGAAACCTTAATAAACCGGATCCTGTGAATTCTGAAAACCGGACGCATTTCACAGTCCAGATCATAAAAAAACCTATATATTTTCACCTTTGTAAACCGGATTCGATTTTCTGATTATGAAAAAATCTGAAACCGAGAATTTTATTGAAATTTTTTAAACTTGCAAATTTGTAACAAAATGACTGTTATTTCTGATATTATAAAAACATTAACTACAAATAAAAGTAAAAGTAATTTCTGATATCATAAATAACATCATTTAACTTCTAAGTAAAACAAAATTGTAAGAAATACAAATTATTACCATCATCAAATGGCTTGAGTATACATTAACACGTGTGAAAGGTGTCACAAATAAACAATAATTATCGGATTAAAGAGATCAGTCAACCTAAATCGAGGTTAGCTTGTGTTCGATTGTAACGCGTTAATTTTTAAAGGAACATCTTTGTTGGTTCATTTTGCTGGTATGATTCGATATCACAGTGATAATTCACAACTTTCTCCGCTATCTTAAATCGACAAAATGTCAGTCAAGATTGATATTTTAATAAGTTTTGAGGTTACACAAAACTTCAGTCAAGAAAAGAATTGAATAGAATAGTTGCAGTTAAGATGACCTTGAATCCTGAAATTATTAGGCTCTCAATCGAACAACTGATAGATAAAACATTCTGCGCAGTCAGATGATTGAAAAATAAGGAAAACAAGTTTCTTAACAATGGAATGGAATGGCAGTTGTTATCATTAATCGACATAAACCAAACATCGATTATGTGCCATGTCAGTAAATTCAAACAATTTAATGTTTTGGCTGAGTCTTAGTTACGTTGACCTACATCCTCCTGCAGAGGAAAGTGCACCTGCATTTTTGCTGATATGTTTGCATCGAAATAAAAACAACTTAATATACATGTTACTTACCATAATAGATTTATGATATACGTCGTATTTCAAGTTTATTATTTCAATGAGACAATTATACATCATAATGATGATGTTTGATCCCACCCGTCTATCATTTCATGAAAGTTTATTTGAGATAAATAAAACATTAAAATACAAGCAACCTACCCAAAAAATTTTAGATTATCTTTTTACGTTGTATTTTAAGTTTATTGTTTCCAATAAGCCACATGTACATGTGTTACCCATGGCTACACATCCCAAAGGGAGATAACAAATGGATCTGCTACTTATTATCAAGGGCAGTGAACTCTAGCGAATAACCTTAATAAACCGGATCCTGTGAAAACCAGATTTTTTTCAAGGAACGGAGCCGGTCCAGTTTTCACAAGTTTCACTGTAGTATGTTTGAGCTTACCTTCTTCAATCTGTAACCCAGAAGGACTTGGGGCACTAGTTGTGTCTGATCCATTACCATTATCAGCATCATTATCCTCGCCACCACTAGACATATCTTCCTCACCTTCAGAGGGCGCTGTCACAGTCGAGGCTACACTTTCACATATTGATGTTGTTCTCTTATCTCCATCCTAAGTTCAAAATAAAACTTATAACAGTAAACCAAGATAATAATTCTTTATATTTTCCTTTTCCCCAAACATTTCTTTTGTTATTTTGAGTGGAATGGCATTTACATGATTATGTATCTATAAAATCTAGTTTGGATATGATGTCACAAACTGTGGAAATGACAAGGTTTGTTGTCAAAAAAGTAAAATAAAATAAATAATAATAATAATTAAATAAAATAAAAAAAAATAATAAATAAATAAATAAATAAATAAATAAATAAATAAATAAATTCCTGAATTAAGTTTATTACAAAATTAAATGTCTGAATTGCAGATAAAAAAGAAACAATTTTAAACTATATTGTTTACAAAAATATATTATTTGGACAGTTTTAAAATGACATTTATAATCCATATGAGTGTTACATCTTTGCATAACAAACCAATCATAACACATTAATCAGTTTGTTATGTAAAGGTGTACCTATACTCATATTAATTACAAATGTCAATTTTAAACAGTTGAGACATTAAATGAAGCCAGTGCCTTTATGGGGTACTAGTATATAATACCATTAAACTACAAGATCATCAATCTTAATGTTTCAGACATACTGTGGATACATGAAGGAATAATGTCAGATTTATGATTCAACACAAATAAAGCTATTCCATATATAAAGAACATAATAATTACTTTGTGCAAGTACACAGACCTACAAATAATACTTCAAAACACTTCCTAATAATATACAGTCTAAATCAAAATTTATCCTTTTCTCCATACCCTGCCCTGGTGAAAGTAAATATTAAATGTTTATAAAGTTACACTCTTGTCCTGCCTCAAAGTTACACTCTTGTCCTGTCTCAAAGTTACACTCTTGTCCTGCCTGTCTCAAAGTTACACTCTTGTCCTGCCTGTCTCAAAGTTACACTCTTGTCCTGTCTCAAAGTTACACTCTTGTCATGCCTCAAAGTTACACTCTTGTCCTGCCTGCCTCAAAGTTACACTCTTGTCCTGTCTCAAAGTTACACTCTTGTCCTGCCTCAAAGTTACACTCTTGTCCTGCCTGCCTCAAAGTTACACTCTTGTCCTGTCTCAAAGTTACACTCTTGTCCTGTCTCAAAGTTACACTCTTGTCCTGCCTCAAAGTTACACTCTTGTCCTGCCTCAAGTATTGACTTTTCTGCCTCAAGTATTGACTTTTCATAAAGTAACATTTATGTAACTTCTTTTAAATGTTTACTAAGAAATATTAGTGTTCTATCCACTAAATGTTCATGACAGTAACATTCCCTTACCTCCTCCCACACTTTAAGCCAACAACCCCCCACCCCAAAAAAAAAAAAAAAAAAAAAAAAAAAAAAAAAAAAAAAAAAAAAAAATTACCTTATCCTTATGTTCCTGTATAATTGATTCCAAGTTTAACTTCTTTTTGTAATTGAAGTAAAAGTTTTTGCACTGTGCCTCTGTTTTAGTTCCTACTAAGATTGCAATGGCTGCCCAATCACGTCCATGTTGTCTTAATCCTGAAAATTAAATCAAACTAAAAACTCAACATACCTACTTAGAATGTAACCATTTGTTAGCAAAAATTAGCTCCTACATAATAACAAAAACTTTAACAAGTAGTGTGTTATAACAAGTTTAGGTAAAAACTGTAGAAAGATGATTGTTAAAAATATAACAGTTCAATACACTTGAAAATTACTAATTTTACATACAACATTACAGTTTGTGCTAAAAATGTAAATGTATGAAATAACACATTTATTTCCTTTTTGTTGAAATTAGGGTTAAAGAATCACTTGAAATAACAAAATCCCAAATGAGACCTGATCCAACATTACAGAATAGTTAGAATATTAAAAACAAGAATTCTTTGACTGTAATCTGAACTGTAAAGATTAAGGAGTATGGATTATTTAGTTGATTACCTTTTTTAGCCTTTTCCATTTCTTCCTCTGACCATCGAGATGACTCTACATTTTCTGATCATGAAAAAAAAACATTATCAAATAAGTTACATTCAATCAATAATTAACATTAATATTACTACATTATTGCAGCAGTAACATGTATTTCCTTCTGAAGATTAGTGGATTATCTATAAACTGGTAAGCTCTACATCTTACAATAAGCCATTTAAAGGGGCATTAAATGATATCTCAACACACTGTAAAAATATGTATGTATGTACATCAATGAAACTGTGCTGAAAATTTTAATTTATATTTTATAATAATAACCAATGAAATACCTTGATTTGATTAAAGTTTTTTTTTTTTTTTTTATCTAAAACCACCAAAAAATTTACAGTAAAGATAGATTGAAGGACATATGCCTGTCAAAAACATTGAGTCTGTTTGCTGGGGTATAAAATCTTGCTGTCTCAATATACAATTCCCTCCATTATCAAATCTACTACAACACATACAGAAACTGTGATAAAAAACTGTATATCAACAATACAAATTCTACAGAATTCTTTTCAGTATTGGAAACATTTCAACATAAATAATAAAGGTGTTTACCGTCAGTATTTTCAGGTGTAGTGGTTTGTACTACAGGTTGTTCAGTTACTTGTGGTGCAGTTCCCATTCGTCTGGCTATTCTATTGAAGCAGGCAGAACAACATTTGTTAACTTCATCTGTAATTTCTGTAAAACATCAATCATAAATGTAGCAACAAAACAATGACACTAAAACAAATGTTAAATAACCTCTGACGTTAGTACTGAAAAGTTGTTTTTCAGACTTGCTGAGAAAAAAAAAATTCCCATTTCTATGAGTAAACATTTTACAACAACATCCTAAATCTATTGGAAATACCAGCTGCTCTACATTAATATTATAAAAAATATCTTGATCCATTTATATTTTTGATTCTAGTACATAATATAAACAATACCTAGTCAAAATACTTTTCATGTAGTTCTGAAATTTATTTTTAAGTTCATGGGAGAAGTTGAAAATGTGTTAATGACACACACCAATACATACACTGCATCTTGCAAAAAATCAAAGCCACGTTTTGTGGTCAGGTGAGCTAAAAATCAACATTACAAAGTGTAAAGCAGACATAGCAAAATACAACTTATTTCTTCCAAAATTCTGAATCTTCCATATAAAATCATACAAACACACTTACGTAAATCTTTCATGATAGGTTCTTTAATTTCCATAGGTAGGTCTGCCCATTTTGGTGGCAATGACCGCAAACGCTTGACTCTTCTCTTTGGTGTTTTACAAGTTGGTATAGGACATCTTTAAAAAAAAAATTCATCAAGTTTCATTAAATATAAAGAAGCAAATAAAATTACTTCTTATACCAATAAGTGTGGTTTTTGTAGCAAATATAAATTTATTTTTTTTTTAAATTCTAGTAACTATACCTAATTTGAAGCTGCATTAAGTTTTTAAATTTCTGATTTTTTTTTTTTTTTTTTTCCTAAAATTTTTTTTTTAAATTGATAATTCTAATCACGATTAGTGAGATTCATTTTCTAAAATTGTATTCCTATTAGCTGTAAACAAATGGAATCCTCTAATGGGTTGGTCACTTTTTTAACAATGATTATTATTAGCTTGGAGCATGCACACTGATGTACAGAGACTTGAAGGAATCAAAGGAGAAACCTGACACATTGCATTAATTGTCCATCACTAATATCAAAATGTATTCGCAATAATGTAATTTATCCCTTACAAAGTCACAACGAAATTCTGTGTTTAATTTATCATATTTCACTGTTTTGTAAGTTGTGTTTAAATGACCTGGTTTTTTTTATGACAACTATGTTCTAAAATTCTAAAATCCCACAGGCTACATTACTGCTATTTCTATATTTACTTGAGCTTTTATCGTTGAACCAAATGTAACATTGTTCATTAGGAACATTGTTAAGTAGATCAGCAACATTTTAATTTTTCCTATGAAAACTTCATGCAGCTTTTAAGATTTTTTAAAATTTATCAGTTACTAAACTGAGCTTCATCAACTGATTACTATATTTTGTTGTTGTGGTTTAGTAACAAATGTAAAAGTACTTTTTTTAAATTCTATATATTGTTATATTTTTAACATTCTTTAGCCGCAAATAGATGTAATAATGCTGATGCAGCTTTAAACAATAACTCACTTACTCACCCACTCACTCATTTTAAATTCAATATGACACTAGGAACTTCCGATGTTTATGTCTCATAACACAAAGGGTTTCTAATATACATGTAAATGCATAGGTAAATATAATATTTATTTTCTAACAACTCTCAGAAATCTAAATTCATTTGCAGTGCCAGTGTACACCTAGCAGTGATTTTCAATTTGTACACCTAACACACACTATACCAAATATAATGTTAGATATTGGGTACTGTTAATATATATTATATGCACACAGTAAACTTGCAATAGTTTTAACCTCTTTATAAAGACTACTTGTCCAATTAGACCACTTTCTCAAGATCTCTTTGCATTTTATTTCAACCAAAAGAGCTAGATATTAGTAAGATCTGTTTATAAAATCTGTATTTTCTTAGGTACTGGGTTGTACAGATTTTTACTATATATAAGCTGGCATCAATCACTGCATCACAGATCGTAACTTAAAATAACCACAATAATTATGATTGAATAACTTACTGCATGTACTTCTTCCTGACAGATTTACATCTACAACTACTACAAACACGCATATCTGGCTTTAAATCTGCTTCATTGACACCATACAGTTCACAATTACTACGTGTTAATGGCCGACTTAGCCCATAATGCTCTAGTTGTGTTTTACATGTTACACATTGATGAATACCACCTGTAGGATAAACAAACATCTTAATAAAACTAAACAACTTAAACAAGTACTTGCAATGGAAATACATGCAAATTTTTACATACCTGTAAAATCTGTTAGTTAAAAGGTTCATCATACAAAGCTGAATTTGTTTTTCATGTATATTTTGGCATGGAATTTAAATACAACAAATATGAAAGGTAATGAATAAATTTTATGTACACATTAAAGCTGCATTAAGTTTTCCAAAGAAAAAATTAAAACGGTACTAATCTAACTAATGATGTTCCTAATGAACAATGTTACATTTGGTTCAACGATAAAAGCTCGAATAAATGCAGAAATCACAATATTTACCCAGCGAGATGCAGCATTTAGGATCTAATATTAGAACATGGTTACGTCATCAAAAACCCGGGTAATTTAAACACAACTTTCAAACGGTGAAATACGATAAATTAAACACAGAACTTCGTTGAATTTGTCATTTGTGACTTAGGAAGGGATACAAAACACCATTTCAAATACATCCGGATATAAATGAAGGACAATTAATGTAATCTGTTATGTTTCACTTTCGGTTCTAGGGTTTTTCCGTACATCCGACATGATCCGTGCGCATGCTCCAAGCTAATAATTACCATCGTAAAACTCTGACCAACCGGTCAGAGGATTCCGTTTATTTACAGCTTAAAGAAATGAAATTTTAGAAAATGAATGTCACGGATCGTGGTTAGAAGATATCTATTTTTAAAAAAATATATTTTTAGAAAATCAAAAAAAATTCAGAAAATTGATAACCTTAATGCAGCTTTAATCTTATTTTTATTTTTTATAATTGTGAAACCCCCCCAACCCCACCACCCCCACCCCTCTCTCTCTCTCTCTCTGTGATGGCATCAGCCTTGAGGATACTTACCATCACCTTCTCCTCCGGCTGTTGATGCTTCATTGTCATCAGATGAATCATCATCTTCCATTTTTTCGTCATCTTTTTTAGTATCAGAAGAATCTGTGGTTGTCGCAGTAGTAGTTGAAGTGGTAGTGGAGGTCTGAGTGTCTGAAGGAGCTACAGAACCTGCTGTAGATGAGGGCAGGTTAGAATCTTCTTCCTCTTCTTCCATTCTAACTTCTTTGTTGTCTTCAGGTTGTCTCATTGTACTCTTGGGAAAAAACATATACATTTACATATATATATATATATATATATATATATATATATATATACACACACACATGTATATGATATTTTAAGGAGTTTATGCTGGAAATACATATCTGAAATTTTAAGCTTTTCTCAATCAGTCAAGTAAACATTATAAACAACATTTCTACAGGTTTTTTCTGTCATCTCTCGGCCCTTTTCCTGAAGTTTAATTTTTTTCATGACCAAAAAAACCTGTCTTTATTTAAGAATTGAACTGTTAAGATATAGTACTTATGGTCCATAACTGCTGAAGCTATTACAAGAAAACTGAAATATTTGTTATGAGAGATTTGCCTGAATAACTGTAACAGTTATTAGATCATGTTTCCAATATCATAATAGTTCAATGCTTATATTTATATTTAAATTACCGGTATATTGATGTTAAATCAGGTGAAGGTAATGTTTTAAATTTAAAATTTTTCAACCATAAGACAAAAAACAAGAGGGCCATGAAGGCCCTGGACGCTCACCTGAAAATGATGTACACTCAGCTCGATTTTGGCAAACTGGAGCTTCTATTCTTAAAAGAGATTTTTTCCTATATTTCGAGCTAGTGACCTACTTATTGACACAAAATGACCAATATATAAACTTGAGCTAGCTTTTGTCAAGAGCATCATTCTGAGACAGTTTGATAAGATTGGTCTAAAATGGATCCCCTCATATGTGTTAACAAGGTTTTTATATAATTCGACCTAGTGACCTACTTATTGACCCAACATAGCCCATATACAAACTCGAGCTAGCTTTTGTCAAGAGCATCATTCTGACTAAGTTTAATGAAGATTGGACTAAAATTGGGTCCTCAGGAGTGTTAACAAGGTTTTATTACAATTTGACCTAGTGACCTACTTATTGACCCAACATGGCCCATATACAAACTCGAGCTAGCTTTTGTCAAGAGCATCATTCTGACTAAGTTTAATGAAGATTGGACTAAAATTGGGTCCTCAGGAGTGTTAACAAGGTTTTATTACAATTTGACCTAGTGACCTATTTATTGACCCAACATGGCCCATATACGACCTTGAGCTAGCTTTTGTCAAGAGCATCATTCTGACTAAGTTTGATGAAGATTGGACTAAAATTAGGTCCTCAGGAGTGTAAACAAGGTTTTTTCTACAATTTGACCTAGTGACCTACTTATTGACCCAACATGGCCCATATACCAACTTGAGCTAGCTTTTGTCAAGAGCATCATTCTGACTAAGTTTGATGAAGATTGGACTAAAATTGGGTCCTCAGGAGTGTTAACAAGGTTTTATTACAATCCCACCTAGTGACCTACTTATTGACCCAACATAGCCCATATACAAACTTGAGCTAGCTTTTGTCAAGAAGTTTATTCTGACTTAGTTTGATGAAGATTGGACTGAAATTGGGTCCTCAGGAGTGTTAACAAGGTTTTATTACAATTTGACCTAGTGACCTACTTATTGACCCAACATGGCCCATATACAACCTTGAACTAGCTTTTGTCAAGAGCATCATTCTGACCAAGTTTAAAGAAGATTGGACTAAAATTGGGTCCTCAGGAGTGTTAACAAGGTTTTTTTTACAATTTGACCTAGTGACCTACTTATTTATCCAACATTGCCCATATAAAAACTTGAGCTAGCTTTTGTCAAGAAGATCATTCTGACTAAGTTTGATGAAGATTGGACTAAAATTGGGTCCTCAGGAGTGTTAACAAGGTTTTTCTACAATTTGACCTAGTGACCTACTTATTGACCCAACATGGCCCATATACGAACTTAAGCTAGCTTTTGTCAAGAAGATCATTCTGACTAAGTTTGATGAAGATTAGACTAAAATTGGGTCCTCAGGAGTGTTAACAAGGTTTTTCTACAATTTGACCTAGTGACCTACTTATTGACCCAACATGGCCCATATACGAACTTGAGCTAGCTTTTGTCAAGAGCATCATTCTGACTAAGTTTGATGAAGATTGGACTGAAATTGGGTCCTCAGGAGTGTTAACAAGGTTTTTCTACAATTTGACCTAGTGACCTACTTATTGATCCAACATGGCCCATATATGAACTTGAACTAGCTTTTGTCAAGATGATCATTCTGACTAAGTTTGATGAAGATTTGACTGAAATTGGGTCCTCAGGAGTGTTAACAAGGTTTTTCTACAATTTGACCTAGTGACCTACTTACTGACCCAACATTGCCCATATACGAACTTGAGCTAGCTTTTGTCAAGAGGATCATTCTGAGAAAGATTGTACTTAAATTGTGGCCTCAGGAGTGTTAACAATCAAAAGTTGACGCACGACGCACGATGCACGACGCACGTCGCACGACGCACGACGCACGCCGGACAATGACCCACCACAATAGCTCACTTGAGCACTTTGTGCTCAGGCGAGCTAAAAATGTGACTCCACTAGATGTAATAGCCAAGTTGTCACACAACATGTTACTATAAGTTGATGTATTGTTTATGTCATTCACAGCTGGGTAACTTTGGTTTGATAATGATATCAAGGATATATCACAGATGTAACAGGGAAAACACACAGTAAACATAAATATGTACTACCACGTTCCAATTTTGAGGCTCTGATATTTAATTCAACACAAAATATTAAAAATGTCTGATTTCTAATTAATAAGTTAAAAATTAGTCTACATATTTTTGCTATTTTGTCAATTAACAATTCCCAATATTCTGTAGGAAGCCTTTACAAAATACTCAGAAACATCTCTGCTTTAAGACTTAAGAGTCAGACAATGATGATTAATTTTAACCCGATCTTCAGTCTTATGAAGTATAAAGTACCTCAGAAAATTCTTGATGGTATCAGGTATCAATTTAATGGTGGATAATTATAAAATAAATATTACAACAATAAGTATATTTTCTGTATTACCTGGGGTTTCTGCATGGCCTTTTTTCTCTTTACAGTTTGTTTTCTCAGAAGTTGTTTATAGTTTTCACTCTTTTTAGTTTCATAGTAATACTGAACACAATCAGCTACAGTCTGAAATATAAATGTACATTTTTATAACAGTTAAATATTAATTCTTATATAATGCAGACAATGATATCATATTATCAATGATATACGAAAGCACAATGATTGAGCTATTTAATGTTATAATTCAGACAATAATTTCATCTTATATATTGCTTTACCTTTCTTTCTAGATATGATGCAATAAGTGCAAAGTTTTTAGGATGATTCAGATATTTTTCTTTAAAGATCTGTTTTTCCTGTGGCATCCATACATTGATATTTTTCCTGTCTATATATTCAGACATGGGATCCTCGATTCGTCCATTATTGTTAAAATAACGTAGTTTACGTTGACGAGCATCTAACATCATGGGGGGTATAACAGCCAGACTCCTCATCTTCCTATCTTCTTCCTTCAAATACATAAAATATTGTCATACAGTGATATACTCAAAACAGCATATTCACTTGACACAACAATGTATTTCACCTGTCACAACAGTGTATTTCAACTGTCACAACAGTGTATTTCACCTGTCACAACAGTGTATTTCACCTGTCACAACAGTGTCTTTGTCACCTGCATATCTTTAATAAAAATTCAATCAACATTTTTAATTCTTTATCAAAGAAATTCAATTGAAATAGCTTTTATAAGGAAAATGTCATTTTATGGCAATATACAGAGTCCTTTTTTATGGGGCATTCCAAAAAGATAGGTATTTGATAGAAAAAATATAATGTTGCATAAAGGCCTGTAATAAAACAGTGAAGACAAACAACAAATTAATCACACCTCTTGTTCATGCAGACCATCCATTATTTCTGCAAGCTCAGCTTCACTTCTGGCATAACAACCAATTCCACTTCCTCTTGTACCAGCCCTGTAAAAACAAGTTAATGATTGTTACATAAAATAAAAAACATGTGACAAAATCTATTTACGGTACATGACAATCATGCTTTTTTTGAGAAAAATTTTATTACATGTAAATCATGCTGCTCTGACAAATATTTATTTACATGTAAATCATATTTCTTTGACAAATGTTTATTTACATGTAAATCAAGATTTTTATTACATAAAAATCATACAAATTTGACAAAGACTTATTTACATGTAAATCATGCTTTTTTGACAAAAATTTATTAACATGTAAATAATGCATCTTTGACAATGATTTATTTACATGTAAATCATGCTCATTTGACAAACAGAATAGATTGGAAAGTTCCTTTACATGTTATCAGGTATATGACAACATATTCTCTATATATAGGTGTATTTCACTGATAAAACTTTATACATTTTACATCAACCCTATAATTAGAAACTACTTCCTACAATGTTACTGTTTGATAATCTGACTGCGTATTAGTTCAGATAATTTGGAAGTGTTGAAGTCATGGAACATTACTATATAATCTTATAAAACATTGTAAATTACAGGGCTCACACTGGATCAAAAATTTCTGTCGCAAATGTGACCGAGCAAAGCGAGGGAACCACCTAGGGGGGTCTAGGGGCATGCTACCCCAGAAAATTTTCAAAATATTGATGTTAAATTATGAATTTTCCAGCAATCTGAATTCTTTATTCATGTTTTTTACCTTCTGAGGATTCATTTTTGATGTTTACTTATGACTAGATAAGCAGCTCAAGTTCTAAGATGATAATATTGTGGTGGTTAAAAGTCTGATAATTCTAAGTATGGTTAGAGTAAGCCATTAATCAAATGACATAACTGCTTTTTTTCACTATTACCAGACAGAAGGCTTATCCTGATCACACTTAGAATACAAATACTTATCATGCCATTTTCAAAATTCAAGTAAGAAAAGACAAACTGGTTGTGATTGAAAATTTATTACAAATAAAACTGAAAATGTAACAATACCACAAAAAACATTCCAACTTTCATACTGACACAATTATCTTCTAACACTCCTCCCCCAGCACACACACACACACACACACACACACACACACACACACCATTATAAAAACACATGAAACCCTACAAAAAAATCACAAAAAATCAACATTGTGTCAAAAAATTATGGCATCATTATGAAAGTTCTACTTTTTTGAAGCACTAAGTCACTATCTGCTAAATTTCAAATTTTATTTATGCAGCACTGGGTCTTAAGTCACTACGTCATAGCACTAATTATATGTACAAAAATTGAGGTCAAACACATTTCAATACACATCACTGAAGAATTCTCCTTGGTTTCATACTGGCCAAAACATCACATGCTTTATCATAGTTAAATTCTGAGCATGGAGGTCCCTCAATAGAAATTCTCATCAGATTGTCTAATGATGCAGGTTTTATGCTGTTTCTCAAGTCTGTCTTGATGAGGTTCTGCTTGGAAAAACCCCTCTCACAATCAACCGTTGATACAGGAAGAACCAGCAACCTTTTTGCTAACAAACCAAGTGACGGATAACTGCAGATCTGTTTAACAGCTATCTGAGCTACATCTTTAACTGAACTTACAGTCTTAGAACCACTCATATTTCTGATATACTCATGGAATCCTAAAATTCAATGGTTTTAGATGTAGTTACGCCAAAAGAAGTTAATTTTTGAAATTTGTTGTGATTATTGATAGAACTATCAATCTTCCGTTTACCCATGGTTTACGGTATCGCTGTATGGAATTACAAGTGGTGGTATTTGGTCCTGCACACTCTCATTTTATTCAGAAACATCCGTGGCGATCAAAAGAGATTTTTAATTAAAATGTGACGACAAATTAATAAACAAAATTGTTTAATTAAAAAATAAATACAGTTTTGTTTAACAGTCTACGTCCCCAAGGCTTGCTTTGTCGGAACGATAAAAACGTAAACAAACACACTCCGTACGCTATGTAGTCAAATCACTGTCACACTCTTAAATGTTTGATTAACCGAATAATCCTTTTGAAGTCTTCTAATTAGCAATAAATCGTTTCATTGTTGTTTCGATAATCTAATTATCAGTCTAATTATCAGTATTTAGCGATCGTTGAGTAAGATTACCTTCACATACACAAGTGCTCAGTCAACCAGATCGATAAAATTGACCTGATTTCAAGGTATTCAAGATGGCGGACTCAGTCAAAAAGAAACTTGGTGCTACGATAAAATGTCATTAGATTTGGTTATATAAAATTTAAGCGTCGCAAAATGAATTTTTTTGTCTCAGATGTAAAAAAAGTATCGCAAATTGCGATTTTTGCGATCGACAGAGCGAGCCCTGAATTATAATTGTATCTAGCATATAAACAGTGATTCAGTATTTCTAGCATTAAAAAATCTTTTTGTTGTTCTTCATATGGTAGGCCATTTCAAAACAGTACATTAACTGTTTTAAAGGAGAATGAATTGTTACATGAACAAACAAGATGAAAAAAAGCATAAAATGTTCCATTGATGACAAACTGAATCATGTGCAATGAATAAGTTCTAATGATCGATTATAGGTGATATGTATATATAAAACAACTAATAATGTCATAATCTGATTTTGAAGAAATGTTAGCAGGTAAATATAAATTATTATAAAATAAAATGCTCTGAAAATCATACTGGGGAAGGGGTAATGATGCAGATATTCTAATAATTGTAAACATTAAACAGCTACATTTTAATATAAACTCACCTAGAAAATCTCTCTTTGTCTTCTCTATTTTTCTTTATTTCTGGAAAAACTTTCTCATAAAATTCTCTCATTTTTGCATCTTTGGCTCTAAAACCAAATAAACTTGTAATTACATGTATAACAATAATGAGATTAAACAAGAGGCCCATAAATATTTAAAGTTAAATTTCCCTTTAGTGTCAACCATTTGGGTCTACAAAATTTGAGCCACTGGCACTGTTCAGGTTGTAAAAACACTAACAGTCTCAAGACTATTCACTGAAATACCCAAGATCTAGCTATTTCACATGTGTCATTAATAATTTATTTCAATTTACATGAACCCTTTTGAGGTTTGTACATAATAAATTATATACTTGTTGTTCTTAGCAGACTAAATCTAAAATATCTATGGTCTAGATAATGTACATCGGCATGTATGAGATAACATGTTTTATCATTTCTAGGGAATGGTGAAGTTTCCTCATTTGGGTCCCGACAGCCTTTTGTTTGTAAAAGTTTTATACAAGTTATTCTAAGGATGATACGTCTAAAGTATGTTAGGTGTAGCTTCTACAAGGATATAATTTAATTATAATTGTCAAACAAATTGAAGGATTCATTATACAAAGAACCATTTAAATAGCTGATGCCTAAGACTCAGGTGAGCTAACAAATAGCCATGTTAATTTTGTTATAAATGATTAATTTTGCTTCAGTCAATATATCAAACAGTATAAAGATTTATAATAATACCAAATACAATGTCAATTAGATTGTAGTCTATGACTTTATTTCTCTTTATTTCTGTTAACTATTCATTACTCATTGGAGTTCAAACTTACTTTCGTTTAGCAGTGTTTTCAACCCTCTCCATCTTTTTCATCCATACTTGCATCAACTGATCATATCTCTCTGTTAAATATCTCTCCTATTAAAATATAAACCAAAAATATAAGAAAATTTCTTCATTTTTTTCTAGAAATGAGTTCAAAACTTAAAGAAAAGAAAAAATTAAAGGAAAAAATATCTAAAGTATTAACAAAAGGCCCATTAGGGTCTATATCAATCAACCAGTACTTTATTTATAATTGAATCTTGCACAACCATGTTACACATAATTTTACATACAAATTCACCAAGGATTTTTCAGAATGATTATCTTTTAGCTTGGCCCAGTTCTTATAGAAGAGATTTTAAAAGACTTGAGTATTATTATCATATTCAGAAAACTATACGTCCAATAAAAAACTTTTCATAGACATTTGTTGCATAATGCTTTTACATCTATATTCTATAGTGTATATGGAGTTTAATGGTTGCCATGTCAGACATAATTTAATTTGCATCAACCAAGAATCTTCTCTAACAACTTTTGTTTAATTTGACCCAGTAGTTTCAGAGGAGACAGTTAATGTATAAAGACCATAAATACAGGCTTTGTAATGCCTTGGGATCAGCTTGCTACAGCCAGTTGAGCTAAAAATAAAGAAGTTTATGGATCTGATGCCAAGTAGCTTCAGATAATATTTTCAAAGAAATGGCTAAATTTAACATCTAATTTGTACACAAGCTAATAACCAGTACCAAAAACAAAGTAAACACACAAGCTAATAACCAGTACCAAAAACAAAGTAAACAACACAAGCTAATAACAAGTACCAAAAACAAAGTAAACAACACAAGCTAATAACCAGTACCAAAAACAAAGTAAACAACAACTTGTTAAATCTATTCAGTGTTAATATGTCTTCTTTCAATATACCAAGTCCATTAAATCTATCTATAAATTAACATTTAAAGATCATTTCTCTTGTTTCTGTTGGATCATGGCACTTTGAACAATGCTTGATCATTTCCACATATTTGGCTGAGTAGTTACAGGGAGTAGATTACTAAAGTATACACATGCATGCTTCACCATTCCATATGCTGAGCTGGCTATAGCAGCTACAGTTTTGTGTACTCTAAAAATAAATTTCAACATACCCGTATCTTTCTTGCTTGATGTCTCTTTTTGAAATGAAGTATCAATCTTTTCTTGAAAACAGCATGCCTGTAAAAAAAAATAATTAACTACACATGTATATATGTATAAAATTTATACAAAAAACAATTTGCGAAATGACTTGGCAAAGTAAAGTACTAAATCAAACTTGTAACATTTAATTGTTTGATAATACACAGACCTTCTCTAGTATAAATATACAGGTAATACTTATGGTACTTACCACTGCGGTAGCTCAGCTGGTAGAGTGCTCCCTCCATAAGTGGGAGGTAGTTGGTTAGAACCCCGGCCGGGTCTGACCCAAGACTTGAAAGTGGGTAGTGACTGTTCTTTCGCCCAGCACTCGGCATTACGTAATGAAAGTCACGGTTCTTTTGGGCTCAGAACTTAAAATAAACGAGGTCCTGTGTCATGGCGAGGCACGATAAAGAACCCTGCTGTATAATGCCATCAGCACAACGCACAATGCCTATAGCTGGCGACGTCTCGATATAAGTGAAATATTCTTGACTGGGATGTTAAACGCTATTACTCAACTCTTGTGGTACTTCATTATCCAAAGTCCAATCAAATACAGAAAATCTCTATGGTACTTAATTCCAAGATCCATCCTATACAGGTAAACAAAACTGAAGAATGGTAGAGCAACCCCTATTACCAATATTTATATAACTAATATTGAGATGTTTGGTGCCTTAATTATATTTCATATAAAAAGTATATCATCAATCATAAAACCTATACAGTGGCACAATATTTCTTTTGAAATTGTCAACCATACAACAAGTATGTATAAATTACTTACTTAGCTTTATTTTCATGATAGACTGTGGTGTCAGAAGGCTGATTATACAATGGCTGAAATACAAATATAATATCATTTTAGACTATGTCACTAATCACTTATTACTGTAATATAAACATTATAATTGTATGTCATAATGTCAGAGGACACAGTTATCACTTTAATGTCACTCAACGGTCATTGAAATAACATTATAACTGAATGCCATTTGGTGATTATTGTAAATTAATAAATATATAAATATATATATAATTGATAAAAAAAGAAAAAAAAAATATTACAAGTTCATGAATTATAATTACCAGCTCAACCTTTGGTCCAAGTTTTGATAAAATATTATGAGCTGCTTCTGCTTTTTTCTGCAAATAAAAAAAAAAAAACGTAAGTAAAAAAGTGTCCAATTAAAACACGTAATACAGTCAAACAGAAAGTAGATGGGCCTTAAACTGCTCACCTGAAAAATTTGACTGTTATAAATTTATCTCAAAAAGCTAGTTTAGTAACATTTGAAAGCCAAAGTCTACCATTTTCAATTACAGGTAATACATATATATATCATAAGTAAGTAGCATTTTGAATTAAAACTGGGTATTGTGGTCTTCAAAAGGTGAAGTAAGCATCATTTAATAAATGAATTTGTAAATACTATATTAATGGCAATACAAACTTTCATGATTAAATGAAGATAGCTTTAAATTACTTGTAAAATTCAGAGTACTATTCAGAGATGACTGGATAACTATGGAAACCAATCCTATAAACATGACCCTGCCACATAACTGTTTACTATGAATGCAAAGCTTTGGCATTCATTAAAGGTTGTAAATTAGTACTACACCAAGAGGTCTCATATGACCTGTATCAATCACCGACATTTTATTTGCATTTGAATTCAAGACAACCAACCAGAGTCTCAATTTCAAATCTGCAATTAGCCAAGATTTTTCATTTTCAATTAGGCATGGTAGTGCTAGAAAAAATAATAATAAAAGGCTAAAATTAACTTTTTCTTTAAAAATGCCAGTATTTCGCGTCAATGTTAACCACCAGTCAAGGCATCTTCCATGCGATATTTGATTTCAATTGGTATAGAGGTTTAAGAGGAGAATACTAAAGTTTCCATTGGTAAGTGCACTTAACTAAAATGTAAGGTCAGCTGACTATATAGCCCATTAGTTAAATCATAAAGGGACTACTACCAAAGATTAGTTAGAGAAGATTTCCTGGTGCTATAATAGATAAACTATAATAACTAACCCTATTCTCTGCGTATATTATCTGTGCTATACTCTGATGCCTAGTCTCCTCTAATGGTATGTCTGCATGTGTAGGCTTTTCTTCTGGTGGTTTTGAGGTTTCTTCTTCTAGTTGTCTCTGTTAAATAAATAAAAAGATTGTATCAGAAATCCAAACTTATCTCATTGTAACAAAATTTCTCCAGTTTCCGGAAATGCTTTTGGGTCAAGTAAATAAAAACAAAATAATTAATCATAGATTTCTGACAGTCTTGCTAAGGTTACATCTTACCTATTTGTTCTCTAAGTTAGTAACTCTTTGTTCATTTAAGTGCTCTCACTGCTGTTTATTTGACCTTGACTTACCCTAGATGAGAAAGAGTTTTCTTGACTTGGGTCTTTACTGGGTCTCTCTATACCAGTATAACTGACTCAGTGATCAATGAAGTTATTGTTAGAAAGTGTAGAGAAAGTGTCCTGGAATAAGTCTACATAAATGCACTAGTGAAATGCAGATCAGAAACATAAACACAAACTCACACACCCAATGAACATGTGTGTAGATTAACTCTCCAAAATAATAAGAAAAATAGTTTTGTCGTGAAAAGCTGAAAATTGCTGATGTGATGTGAAACAACATTCAACCAAAGAAATCTTTACCTGTTTCTTTTGTAAGTGAAGTATCTGTTTTTCTACTTTACTTATTTCTCTGTCCACTTTACTTATAGCTTGTAATAATTCATCTTTTGATGACCGACCATTACTCTCCTCAGTAGGCAGTGTTGGTGAGATAGCTTCTACCTGAGGGTTGTATGCAGGTTCCTGTTAATAAAATCAATTTTTACAGTAAATAACTTTGCAATGGTTTTTTATGTATAAATTACAGATAACAATTTATTTTAATGATGGTTTAAACAATGCCAGAAATATTTCACATTTTACTGTCAGTGTATAACAACACTATCTAGTCATGTTAGAGTACCTGTAATAGTATTACTTTTGAATATATTTTGAAATACCATTTAATTTCTACAATACTGAACAATGCATCATAACTGAAGATAAAATTTAAAAAAAGTTACATCAGCTTGAAATTATTAAACAAATTATTTATGAAAAAACAAAAGAATGTTCAAATTATGAGTTTGAATCATTTTAATATGATATACTTTACATAAAAAAAAAATTCTTTGGGGTGTAATACTGTTAAGACGTCACAACACAGGGTTAAAAAATCCAACATTTTCAATTTGTATTATAACTGCTGATAAGTATAAATATTTTCAATTAATTGAAGTTGTATTGTAAGCAGAATGGATACTGGTATGTGGTTTGGTACTAAGAACTTGTTTGATTCTAAATCTAACCTTTTTAATAACTTCAATATGAAGAGGTTGCTGTAAATCTGGTCGTTCTATTGCAAGTCGTGGGCGTTTTGGAGTATGTAGACCTTCATGGGTAACCTGGCCTTGACTGGTACTTGGTCCAGGAGCTGGTTCTCCAGCCTGGTGCTGCTGGGCTACCTGCAAGTTACCCATGTTATCTTGACTGTAAGCTGGATAGGCATCAGCTCGTCTGTAACAAAAAAAAATTCATTGAGTGTAATATACTGTGGAAAATGACATATTACAAACGAAGCACACAATAAGTTTTTATAAATGCCAATTCAGACACAATCCATGTAATGCAATAAAATAAATTTGTCATACAATACAATATATAAAAACAAAATAACATCCATGTTTCTGTCAAGTTATTTTTCACTTATTTTAATGTTACATGTATCTGTCTACATCAACTGATACAAGATTATAAGTTTTCAACATGTAAAAATATGTTGATATACAGTAAAACTTCGATCGCTCGAATGTCGTTGCCTCGAATACCCTGGATAACTCGGAAGTCATCTGTTGGTCCCAACCAATTTCCTATTATATCCTATGTAAATAAACCTCGATGGCTCGAACTTCATTAACTCGAATACCCCCGCTTGCTCGAACAATAAATATTTTTCAAAAATTTAAAATTAGTGAAAATTCAACTTCTTTCGCTCGAATACAGTTTTTGTCAAAAGGACATGTGGTCCTGGTCATTGTAAACAAAACACAACACAAGCTGAAGCCATATTACAGATTTTATCAAAAGTAACGAAATGAATAATCTAGACAGTTGATCTAGAGAGTGTCGACAAGCTTAGTTCTTTAATCTCTTAATCCAATTACGACACTCGGATGTGTTTGATCGCTATTTTTAAAACACCTCAGTGGCTTGTGCCTTATGATTGCAAATCAGGATTCTGTAATTTACATGCCCTTGGAATATGTATAGTAATGTGTACTATCGTTATTTCCTGTGATTAAAACGACCGGCAATAATTGTGCTTTGTATTGTTTTTCTTTAAAGTATTACGTGTACAACAAAGAATAAAGTAAGTTTATTTGGTATCATCACCTGTAGAAATTAAAATAAAGTGTCATATTCTAACCCTATAGCCATATAACATCATACGGCAGATTGCAGGTCAACATGTAATTTGAAATGAACTTTGTATTTGTATGGCACATTTTATTCTTTTTGATTTTTTTTTTTTTTTTAATATTTCATGATAAATAATGGAATTTTAATTTGTACTTTTCATTATTTAACCTTTTAGTTTTATTTACATGTAAAACAAATTTAAAGATTCTTAAACGGTAGGTAAACATAAGAACGTGAACCTCCAATCATATTTTGATGTTCGATCGCTCGAACCCCTGATGGCTCAAATATTTAGTCAAAGTCCCTTGGACTTTGAACCATCGAAGTTCTACTGTATTATCTCCAAGGAAAACCAGTAAGTAGATGGCATGATTATAGTTTTAGGTGACCTTTAAAGCAAGATCAGTATCAATATGTTTACCTATATCTCTCTACCCCTCCAGTGTATCCATTGTAACCAGGAAGTAAAGATCAGTATGAATATGTTTACCTGTATCTCTCTACCCCTCCAGTGTATCCATGGAAATCAGGAAGTAAAGATCAGTATGAATATGTTTACCTGTATCTCCCTATCCCTCCAGTGTATCCATGGAAATCAGGAAGTAAAGATCAGTATGAGTATGTTTACCTGTATCTCCCTACCCCTCCAGTGTATCCATGGAAATCAGGAAGTAAAGATCAGTATATGTTTACCTGTATCTCTCTACCCCTCCAGTGTATCCATGGTAATCAGGTAGTAATAATCAGTATGAATATGTTTACCTGTATCTCTCTACCCCTCCAGTGTATCCATGGTAATCAGGAAGTAAAGATCAGTATCAATATGTTTACCTGTATCTCTCTACCCCTCATTTGATCCATGGTAACCAGGAAGTAAAGATCAGTATGAATATGTTTACCTGTATCTCTCACCCCTCCAGTGTATCCATGGTAATCAGGTAGTAATGATCAGTATGAATATGTTTACCTGTATCTCTCTACCCCTCCAGTGTATCCATGGAAATCAGGAAGTAAAGATCAGTATGAATATGTTTACCTGTATCTCCCTATCCCTCCAGTGTATCCATGGAAATCAGGAAGTAAAGATCAGTATGAGTATGTTTACCTGTATCTCCCTACCCCTCCAGTGTATCCATGGAAATCAGGAAGTAAAGATCAGTATATGTTTACCTGTATCTCTCTACCCCTCCAGTGTATCCATGGTAATCAGGAAGTAAAGATCAGTATCAATATGTTTACCTGTATCTCTCTACCCCTCATTTGATCCATGGTAACCAGGAAGTAAAGATCAGTATGAATATGTTTACCTGTATCTCTCACCCCTCCAGTGTATCCATGGTAATCAGGTAGTAATGATCAGTATGAATATGTTTACCTGTATCTCTCTACCCCTCCAGTGTATCCATGGTAATCAGGAAGTAAAGATCAGTACGAATATGTTAACCAGTAACTCTCTACCCCTCCAGTGTATCCATGGTAACCAGGAAGTAAAGATCAGTACGTATATGTTTACCTGTATCTCCCTACCCCTCCATTGTAACAATGGTAATCAGGAGGTAAAGACCAGTAAGAGTATGTTTACCTGTATCTCTCTACCCCTCCAGTGTATCCATGGTAATCAGGAAGTAAAGATCAGTATGAATATGTTTATCTGTATCTGACTACCCCTCCAGTGTGTATATGGTAACCTGGAAGTAAAGATCAGTATGTATATGTTTACCTGTATCTCTCTACCCCTCATTTGATCCATGGTAACCAGGAAGTAAAGATCAGTATGAATATGTTTACCTGTATCTCTCTACCCCTCCAGTGTATCCATGGTAACCAGGAAGTAAAGATCAGTATCAATATGTTTACCTGTATCTCTCTACCCCTACAGTGTATCCATGGCAATCAGGAAGTAAAGATCAGTATCAATATGTTTACCTGTATCTCTCTACCCCTCCAGTGTATCCATGGAAATCAGGAAGTAAAGATCAGTATGAGTATGTTTACCTGTATCTCCCTACCCCTCCAGTGTATCCATGGAAATCAGGAAGTAAAGATCAGTATGAGTATGTTTACCTGTATCTCTCTACCCTCCAGTGTATCCATGGTAATCAGGAAGTAAAGATCAGTATGAATATGTTTACCTGTATCTCTCTACCCCTCCAGTGTATCCATGGTAATCAGGAAGTAAAGATGGTCTTCTACGGACCTGATGGTGATAGTATTCCACTTCTCGATTACGATCTCTGTAATCTTTAGGTTGCTCACTCTAGATAATATAAAAACAAAACCAATAAGAACATAAAGGTAAGTGAAAGTGTGAACAAAGTTAATATCACTGATAACTGTCAAACTTAGCTAAATTCAATAGCAATGAGTACATACTGACATATTGGGACAGTTTGTACACAGTTAATATCACTGAGAAGGGGTGGTATTCAGTTGACGATCTGTTACAGTGGGTACACAGTTAACATCACTGAGTAGGGCTGTTACTTAGCCAATATCCTGTGACAGTGGGTACAAAGTTCATATCACTGAGAGGGTTGCTATTCAGCTGGCATTCTGTGGCAGTGAGTATACAGTTAATATCATTCAGAAGGGTTGCTATTCAGCTGACATTTTGTGACAGTTTAATATGAATGGGCCGATAACACTATCGAGTTACGGCCCCTGATCCGCTAGAGGGATACTACTTCCGGGGAGTTCACGGTTGTAAACAACTTGGTTGCTACTATCTTTTATCTTTTAAAAGTCTGGTGTTTCAGTTAAAATACATCAATTGTTTTATGTAAAATGGTCATATATTTGAACTTTGAAGTTTTTTTGTTATTAAAAGTATTTTATTTTTATTTTATCTACTTGTCATTTAAATCAAACAGTGTAAAAAACCGATTTTTTGCAATCGGAGTTGATGTCTATGTTGACTTAATTTCGACACTTGATCAGGTAATATGGGAGGTCTTGACCTATGGAATTAAACATATATTGCATGCTTAAAACTTTTCATGTATACAAGATTGTCTCTGGGAGAAGGATACAACCATTAATCTTTAATTAACATGTATATCGACGGGGTGAATATACACAGATATTAGATGCTACCTGTGTATATCCACACCTTGACATGGTCTAATATACACACTTATCCCACCTTTCTATACATCAAAGGTTTTTATTTTCCCAAAATACCTTGAAATTTTTTGACACTTGTATATTTGATGGAAGGAAATTGTTTACAGTTAACAACCATAGCTGGTATTCAATTTGAGATAATCTGAACACATTTCACAGTTACTAAGAGCCCGTTTTGACAAATTTTATTATTACACAAGCCATGTTAAAATATTGTTAATATAAAAATTCAAACGTAATTAAAAACCACTAATTATTTATCTTTGTATCAGTCATAATCACTACAAGACCTTTTCTCTCTATCAGCCATAATCACTACATTTTTTCTTCTGTCAGTCATAATCTCTACAATCCCTTTTCTCTCTATCTCTCATAATTACTAGGTCTCTTCTCTCTATCACTAATAATTACTGCGTTTTCTCTCTATCACTCATAATCACTACAGGTCCTTTTCTCTCTATCAGTCATAATGGCTACGAGTCTTTTCTCTCTATCACTTCTAATCACTACGTGCCCTTTTCTCTCTATCACTAATAATTACTACGAGCATTTTCTCTCTATCACTCATAAGTACTTCGAACTTCTTTTTTTCTATTATCACTTATATTCACTATCTTCGAACATTTCCCACAGAAAATTTGCTTTCGTTTTAAATCTCTCTCTCTCTCTCTCTCTCTCTCTCTCTCTCTCTCTCTCTCTCTCAAGAGAGCAAAAACATTTGCCGATAGTAATAAATTGGCTTGTTTATAATTTGTTTGCTTCTGTTTGTTTTAGTTGAAACGTTTTCACTTTGTTTTGAATACCAATCGTTGTGATTATAATAATTATTGCATGTCGTGTTAGACATATCACTTGTGCTGACAAGGGTTTACATAAATTTATAATAATAATAATAATAATAATAATAATAATAATAATAATAATAATAAAATGAAAGATAAATAAACCAAACCATAATACAATAATTAATTGTATGTAGTCGTAACCTTTTAATTTTATTGAATTAAGTAATATTTCCCTTTATTGGTAAATAAATACTGTGGATCGTGTTAATAAATAGGACACAAATGTTTGTTGTTTTTTTTTTAATTTACTGTTTTCATGTTTAATATTAAATATTGTATCTCTCTGTGCCGTTACAGCACATATCAATATAGCAAAGCCATTAAGAGTCATGATTTTCAGGACTAAATCCAAGTAAACCATATATTACTTATATCCAGGTTACGCGTGTATGAGACTGATTGCTAAGTATAAATTCACTATTTACAATAAAAATTGCAACATATGATGATTTTTTCCCCATTATATTACGGATAAATTCTATGGGCTAACCCTCCCCATTAACTGAGCACGTGTCCAGATAAGGTTAACATTCAGCATCCTCAAATCGTATAAAATCGATATTTAACACTGTAAAATTTCAATGACAACTTAAGATAATTAATTTTAAATAAAAGATGTATTCAAAACTAATAGTCAAGTCTATGTATAACTTTTACATAAAAGAATCGATGCATTTAAACTAATACACCGGGCATTTAATAGATACATAATAGTAGCAACCATTTGTTTACAACTGTGAACTCCCCGGAAGTAGTAGCCCTCTAGCGGATCAGGGGGCGACAACTTGATAGTGTTATCTGCCCATTGTCTTACTCATACAAACCTCTGATTTTGTCAAATTCAATTAAATACATTATTTATTCCTTAATTTTTGTAATTCATTCCAAAAACAAGTTTATTATAATATTTACAAGCTACACTTTGGGACAACACACACACACACACACACACACACACACACACACACACACAGAGTATTCTTTTTTTTCACTAAAATGGTCATATGATTTTTATAGCATTAATATAAAAATCACTGGTGGCCCTTTCTGCAGCCCCATAATCTAGTATAAACTGTACAAGAACATCATACAACCTATTAAATCATGATACAGAACTTTGAGAAAACATTTACGTTTAGCTATTAGCAAACCAAATGCTCTACCACTACCAGCAGAATAAGCTACAATCTTTGCAGTAACATTAACTGTACACAGTTATAACAAGGTCTTAATTATCATATCTATCACTTATATCTTAAACACTGATATTACAAGTGAAATTCCTGAGTACAGACTAAGGTCTAAAATAAATCCATCTTACTTTAATAAGTATTTATACATGTAGAGTTGTTTTACACCACACAGATAGTGTTAAGTCAAATTTGTAAACATGGTTTAGTTTTATTAAATAAAACAATATAATTGGCATATTACAAAATAAATATTTTATAAATATTTAACAGAATAATACCAGTATTGATAGATTCCATTTATATTATCAAGTCTTTAATAAAAAAAATAAAAAAGAATGGGAGACAAATTACAATAAAAAATCAACAGGACGAAGCCAGTGTTGATCTAAGGGGTAAAGGTTAAAAGGGTTAACTCAAATGATCATTAAGATAAGGTCATCATCCTTCTTAAGGGATTTGTAGTATACTATGTGAATGAGTCATGACCTACTTTAAACTTGACCCGATTTGTAGATATTTTTATGAATGCTGATTTATCTCTGTTTCAATATTTGTTGATATCTAAATTAAAGCCTGTTTCATTTTAAAAGTCAAGTTATGCAAATAAAACATCTTAAACTGATTTTTACATAATTTATGAACAGATTATTAAAGATTATTATAATATATGAGGTGAAAAAAGACATGTTTAGTTTGTACAGAACATCCAACTTATAAAGGCATGAAAGTCTAAATAACTCAATGACCACTAAGTGCAAGAAACAAAATGTATTACTTAAGTTACCTGACACATGATAAATATCTATCATTTTATCTACATTTACATATAGACTACAATTTGTTATAATCTTATTATAAGCCTAGCAGTCCCCATCCATTAAATTTTTAAAACAATGTTCCCCTAACTGCACCATGGTTAAAAAATTATCTGAAACAGACTATAACAATGTATATTACAACCCCTGAAATCATAATAAATACAGACATACATATACACATTATATTCATTGTTTCCCTGGATTTTATCACAAAACCTCACCAAATTCTTCTTCAAATCTGGTCTGCCTCTAACCTCAGCACAAGTCAACTACTATCAACAAATCCATAAAAGAACTCACATAACACACAAGTAAAAGTTCAAGTGACCTTCACCTTAGTCATGAATGAAATAAAGACACATACCTTCACCTTTAGTCAAATAAATGCATACATTGACCCAGTTCTTGACAGATAAAGTGTGTGAGGGCACACCAAGGGTTATAATCGCCTGGGTTAAATAATAAATACTCTTAAAAATTATTTATTTTAATAAGAACTACTGAAATACACCAGGATAAATCTAAACTTAATTCTAGATCTTAAATGTAGCTGTTTAATGAAAAATCCCCAAATCAAAACTAACAGAGGTAATAAGAAACACAATAAACATGTTAATCTTTTATGACTTCTTTATCTTCTACATAGCCAATCTCTATTTAAACATTGAGAGAGAGAGAGAGAGAGGAGAGAGAGGAGAGAGAGAGAGAGAGAGAGAGGAGCGGGGATACATATGTCATTATTTTTATTTTTAGTGAATTTCCTTTAAAAAAAAACAACAACAATGTGTGTGTGTGTGTGTGTGTTATAGAGAGAGAGAGAGAGAGAGAGAATGAGAGAGAGAGAGAGGGAGAGAGAGATTGTATTACATTGAGACATTACAGAGAGAGAGAGAGAGAGAGAGAGAGAGAGAGAGAGAGAGAGAGAGAGAGAGAGAGAGAGAGAGAGAGAGAGAGAGAGAGAGAGAGAGAGAGCAAATAGTTTTAAAGTGTCATGTTCCAAGTAATTAATTTAAATAAGACACCCCTATTATAGTAAGGAGGAGATGTAATGTTCTATAGGTGTGTTTGAAGACATTTGTCTTTAATTACCAGCTACATGATACAAGACAGAATCAATCAGCTATCATGTTTTATAATTTTAGCATATGTATATATAGGGTATTTATTCCAAATCACTCTGCTTTATTGTCATTAATTATAGTTATTCCCCTTGTATTATATATGTCCAGCAATATTGTAAACATATAGTATAAATATGTCACAAAACTGACTCAGAAGATTTAGCACAAGGTATTAATCATCACCTGATGTAGTAGATTTAGTACAAGGTATTAATCATCACCTGATGTAGTAGATTTAGTACAAGGTATTAATCATCACCTGATGTAGTAGATTTAGTACAAGGTATTAATCATCACCTGATGTAGAAGATTCAGTACAAGGTATTAATCATCACCTGATGTAGTAGATTTAGTACAAGGTATTAATCATCACCTGATGTAGTAGATTTAGTACAAGGTATTAATCATCACCTGATGTAGTAGATTTAGTACAAGGTATTAATCATCACCTGATGTAGAAGATTTAGTACAAGGTATTAATCATCACCTGATGTAGAAGATTTAGTACAAGGTATTAATCATCACCTGATGTAGAAGATTTAGTACAAGGTATTATTCATCACCTGATGTAGTAGATTTAGTACAAGGGACAACTCATCAGCTGATTTAGCTTATTTCGTACAATGGACGATTCATCAGCTGATTAAGCAGATTTAGTACAATGGACAACTCATCAGGTGAATTAGCAGATTTAGCACAATGGACGATTCATCAGCTGATTTGGCAGATTTAGTACAATGGACAACTCATCAGCTGATTTAGCTTGTTTCCTACAAGGGACTATTCATCAGCTGATTTAGCTTATTTCCTACAAGGGACGATTTATCAGCTGATTTAGCAGATTTAGTACAAGGGACAACTCATCAGCTGATTTAGCAGATTAATAACAAGGGACAATTCATCAGCTGATTTAGAAGATTTAGTACTAAATTTGGTCATTATTTTACTATCATAACTGCATTTTTTTTTTACCCTTAACTAACAACATGGGATTAATTATCCAATAATCTTCACAGCATAAACAATCTATGGGTGACTAGCTGTAAGTATAATTATTACCAAGCTGTAGAGGACAACTAAAATCATATTGATTACTACTTATGATCACAAACCAGAAGGGTGGGGTACCCCAGTGTGTTATCGGAATGTAGGTGAAAGGGGAATTTTTCGTTTGAGTACAATGCACAATTGATTAAGAAAGCTCAGAAATCTTCAGTAATAAAGAAAATCACACATTAAAAAAAGTTAAATGTTAAAGGTAATGAGTTACTATACCCTAGCCAAGATTTGACTTTTATTCATATTGAGGCAGTTAGTTACGAGATGGTTAAATCCAGTGAAGTAACTGAGTTTAAATCCCAAGTTATGATTATTTTATTTATAGGATGGTGAAATGGAATAAAAGTGTTTTATGCCCATAGACAATATTCTTTCACTTATGTGAAGGTATTCAGTCTGAGACTGGTGAAAACAAGGGTGCTTAGAAACAAAAGTGCCATGAAGGCCCTGGACGCTCACCTGAAAATGATGTACACTCAGCTTGATTTCGGCAAACTGGAGATTCCATTCTTAAAAGAGATTTTTTCCTATATTTCGAGCTAGTGACCTACTTATTGACACAAAATGACCCATAGATAAACTTGAGCTAGCTTTTGTCAAGAGCATCATTCTGAGACAGTTTGATAAGATTGGTCCAAAATGGATCCCCTCATATGTGTTAACAAGGTTTTTATATAATTCGACCTAGTGACCTACTTATTGACTGAACATAGCCCATATACAAACTCGAGCTAGCTTTTGTCAAGAGCATCATTCTGACTAAGTTTGATGAAGATTGGACTAAAATTGGGGCCCCAGGAGTGTTAGCAAGGTTTTCTTACAATTTGACTTAGTGACCTACTTATTGACCCCACATGACCCATACACGAACTTGAGCTAGCTTTTGTCAAGAGCACCATTCTGACTAAGTTTGATGAAGATTGGACTAAAATTGAGTCCTCAGGAGTGTTAACAAGGTTTTTCTACAATTTGACCTAGTGACCTACTTATTGACCAAACATGGCCCATATACGATCTTCAGCTAGCTTTTGTCAAGAAATTATTCTGACTAAGTTTGATGAAGATTGGACTAAAATTGGGGCCTCAGGAGTGTTAACAAGGTTTCTCTACAATTTGACCTAGTGACCTACTTATTGACCCAACATGGCCTATATACGAACTTGAGCTAGCTTTTGTCAAGAAGATCATTCTGACTAAGTTTGATGAAGATTGAACTAAAATTGGGTCCTCAGAAGTGTTAACAAGGTTTTTCTACAATTTGACCTAGTGACCTAGATATTGAACCAACATGGCCCATATACAAACTTGAGCTAGCTTTTGTCAAGAGCATCATTCTGACTAAGTTTGATGAAGATTGGACTAAAATTGGGTCCTCAGGAGTGTTAACAAGGTTTTTCTACAATTTGACCTAGTGACCTAGATATTGACCCAGCATGGCCCATATACGAACTTGAGCTAGCTTTTGTCAAGATGATTATTCTGACTAAGTTTGATGAAGATTGGACTAAAATTGGGTCCTCAGGAGTGTTAACAAGGTTTTTTCTACAATTTGACCTAGTGACCTACTTATTGACCCAACATGGCCAATATACGAACTTGAGCTAGCTTTTGTCAAGAGCATCATTCTGACTAAGTTTAATGAAGATTGGACTAAAATTGGGTCCTCAGGAGTGTTAACAAGGTTTTTCTACAATTTGACCTAGTGACCTACTTATTGACCCAACATGGCCAATATACGAACTTGAGCTAGCTTTTGTCAAGAGCATCATTCTGACTAAGTTTGATGAAGATTGGACTAAAATTGGGTCCTCAGGAGTGTTAACAAGGTTTTTCTACAATTTGACCTAGTGACCTACTTATTGACCCAACATGGCCAATATACGAACTTGAGCTAGCTTTTGTCAAGAGCATCATTCTGACTAAGTTTGATGAAGATTGAACTGAAATTGGGTCCTCATGAGTGTTAACAAGGTTTTTCTACAATTTGACCTAGTGACCTACTTATTGACCCAACATGGCCCATATACGAACTTGAGCTACCTTTTGTCAAGATGATCATTCTGACTAAGTTTGATGAAGATTCGACTGAAATCGGGTCCTCAGGAGTGTTAACAAGGTTTTTCTACAATTTGACCTAGTGACCTAGATATTGACCCAACATGGCCCATATACGAACTTGAACTAGCTTTTGTCAAGAGGATCATTCTGAGAAAGTTTGATTAAGATTGCACTTATATTGTGGCCTCAGGAGTGTTAACAATCAAAAGTTGAAGCACGATGCACGACGAACAACGCACATCGCACGACGCACACCGGACAATGACCCACCACAATAGCTCACTTGAGCACTTTGCGCTCAGGTGAGCTAAAAACAACAACTTCCAGCAAGAAAACTTAAATTTTCACATACTGGGATCGGTGTTGATTCAACCATAGGCAGCAAGATGCATTATAATCTGTGTGTGTTTGAGATTTGATTGCTGGTTGCTTATTGTACTTTACACTAGTGTTTTTTTTAAGTTTTTTATATAAATTTTTTATTCTAAGGTTAATTTCAACACTGATAATTATGTCTCTGAGCAAGTATGTCTAATATGACTTGTACTTTAATCCATGAAACCATGAATAAAGAAAAATTCACTTTCCCACATGCAGTAGATTGACTATGACATCTGAAATCTAAAGCCTTAATCATGACAACCTTTAAATATAAAATGACAATGTGTGTATAATCTTAGCCAAGTTTATAAGAAACATGAGTTCTATTCAGGGCATGTATTGCTCAACTGGAACACCCTTAATTTTGTTTTTGGCTTTTTCTTTTTAAAATATAACCAATTATTTAAATGCAGACAAACTCACTACAAATTTTCTAATATTTCTAGAAATATTTATCATAAATTTCCTTTTAATTGGCCATGTACTTTTGGGGAGAAAATTTTCATTTTTCAAGATTAAGGCTAAAAATACACCTTATTTGCATATTATGTAATTACATGTATTGCCAAAATGAAAATGGTACAGGCATACCCATTACATATTTTTATTCCCTATATTATGTTTCAAATTTCAAGAAAATTGGTACATAAGTGAACCTATAATCGCCTTTATAGGTTTTTGTTATTTATAGTAAAGGCAGCCATCTTGGATTCTGGGTAGACATGTCAGATACACTTTTCATCCTTTACCATCCAAGAACCTTCCAAATTTAATTTCTTTTCAATTTGTCATGAGCTTTCATGTATGCACACATGCTTTACCATGTCATAAGCTCAGACTGGCTTCCCCAGTTTGAGCTAAAAAATGTAATATGAACTTAGGCAAAGCCTAATAATGGGCAAAGCTATTAGCATGTAGTTTCAGTATTCACTACATATACCTACAAAGTTGAAGTTTTTTTTCGGGCGCCAGTATGTCTTTTATATTTTACATTTTATCAAAATTTCCAGAACCCCTAAAACAATCATTCACAAAAATATTTAATAGGTTTTTAAATTATTTTAAATAATTTTTAGAGAGTTTATGGGAGAATACCACGTACCATTCTGTAGTAATGTTGTGCCAGTAGCGGTTGTCCCTATTTGGTCTTACAATGGTGCGCTAGATAGTGGCAGGATTTCCACAAAGAAAGAAATTCGGAGCCATCTAGCGATGGAGAATTCAGAGGCAGAGAAGCAGTACTGCCGAATGACAATCAAATATAAATGTATATAGAGCCATCTAGCGGCGGAGAGAAGCAGTACTGCCAAATGGCAATTAAATATAAATGTATATAGAAGACAATAACAAAATAAATAAGATTATTTTAATTTTAATAAAAGGGACCAAAAGAGAGCATCACAATCAAGGTGGAGGTAGTTTATTCAAATTTAAAAAAAAAATTATTCGTACAATTACCCATAAACCAACGTGGTAATGGCGGCCCTCAATGGAGCTCAAACCAAGAAGAAAGTTGGATAGGTTTACTAAATCTTCTCCATTATTTATGCACATACGCATTATCTATAGGCGGGCTACTGCCCGCCCGGGCCCTTTGGGCCCGGACAGGCTTAGCCCATATAAGGAAACAGTTCTGTTATAGTATAAAACTACAAAAGTGGTGCTGGTACCTGAAAGGGTGCCTCTCTTCCATACATGTGGTACCCTGGTGTGGCTGTAGCCAGTCCATAGCGAGGATGAACTTGGTGCTCTTGTGAGGGGTAACCAGGGTATCCAGCTTGCTGTTGTTGTTGCTGGACTGAGGAAGGACTCTGTGGTCTCTGACGTTTATATGGTGAATTCACATCATGTGGTCCTCCAGGTGGACCCCTGAAATATATATATATATATATATACATTGTCAAATTTAAAAAGATGTACATGTATATGGAAAAATACAGAAACAAACTATAGAAATACTATGTCAAATATATATTACAATCCCTCAAATACAAAAATCCAGATTGCTACTGACACCTCACATCCAAAAAGAATTTTTTCCTCAATGAATTTTATTTGTCAATGAATAGCCCCACACAAGTTTGCTTGTTTAACTGAAGACCATAAATCAATCTTCTACTCATCCTAAAAAGTCAAACAAGAGGCCCATGGGCCTTAACGCTCACCTGAAAATATGTCCAATATTGTTTGCAAAGTCAGTAGACAATATATTAAGTACAGAAAATTTAAAAGTTTTCTCAAGTTAAGAACTCCTACAAAACTTTATCAGAAAATATATCCACCCACATTTTATTTATAAGTAGCTTATATAATATGCATGAAGTAACAGGAGTGCAATGAATAATTTCCAAATCATTAATCAGTTTCAGTATACTTATGCAGCTATGTCCTTGACCTTTGAAAATATATGACCTTGAACCATATATGATTGTCATGTCAATACCTAAATATTCTAATATACATGCTTATGCATGAAATTAATAGCTTTCAAGAAAATTATTAATTTTAGTATTTCTAAAATTTTTTAGTATTTAGTTTTCAAAGATAATTAACAATTTAAGTCTAATTTTGTAGCTGTGACCTTTCAATATATTACCTTGTACCATATATCAAAATTATCGTCATGTTAATACCTACAATATTCTAATATACATGCCTATTCATGAAATTAATAGCTTTCAGCTCAGGATGAGCTAATAAAAAGGTTGGTGAATTTCCCAAAATGGGTAAAGCATTTGATGTGACATCACTGACAAATACTCATCTAGAAAATTTCCCACTGTTGATGTTTTCTTTATCTCTAACATCATTCATGGTTGTGAATTGTCATTTCTTATGAAGAACACCAATGTTAACCTATTGTACTTAACCTCTTTACAAAAATATGATAATTATAATTATAATAATAACAAGAATAGAATTCCTGGGTCCCCCGCCGGTCAAGCAGTATACTAGTATACTGTATATGAAATTGCGATATTTTCAAACATTCAGGGCTGTTCCAGAATTAAATGTGTGGGGAGGTTGGGAGGAACATTTTTTTACCCCCACCACCCATTTTTTTTTTCTATTTTTCCTGTCGCAAATATATCCAAAATACTACAATCTAAAATCAAACAAATACCTATTAACATATATAAGTTTATCTAAAATGTACGAGACAATATCACTGTACAGTTTTTGTTTGAAAATCATATTCAAGTTTCATACTCTGGTTTACATACTGTATAAAATCACATACCTTATTGCAGAGATATACATGTAAGAAAATGGTCAGAATAGGGGACAGGAAAAACACAAGATGATGCCTCGTCATCTGTTGTCAATATCTGGTCAAGATTGTTCCCATGAAAATGAGTTGCCTGATTGTAGGCATGAAAGCACTTTCAAAGTCAATTTTTGATATAATGAAGTAATTATTGTGGTCAAAGTCCCATAACTCCAACAAAAGTATCGACCAAGGCTGATTTAGGAACTTGACCAAGGTATTAGTGGTATAAACATTTGGTATAAATTTAATGAAAATCTGTCAAAATTTATAGGCATGAGAGCGCTTACAAGGTCAATTTTTGGATAAGAGTCATTATTGTGGTCAAAGTCCCATAACGCCAACATAAAGTATCGACCAATGCTGATTTTCGAACTTGACCAAAGTATTAGTGGTATAAATTTCATGTAAATCCGTCAAAATTTGTAGGCATGAGAGTGCTTACAAGGTCACAAAGTCCCATAACTCCAACAAAAAGTATCGACCAATGCCGATTTTCGAACTTGACCAAGGTAATAGTGGTATAAACATTTGGTATAAATTTAATGAAAATCCGTCAAAATTTGTAGGCATGAGAGCGCTTACAAAAGTGTGACGGACGGAAACACGGACGCACGGACACACGGATGGACGCCGGGCATTTCTATGTCCCCGCTCCGCGTTGCGGCGGGGGACAATAATAATAATAATAATAATAATGTATTAAGTCTGATTCTGATTCTCCACCCTAAAATGTACCAACAATTGTTTTCTTCACTGACATGGATGACATTTTAATCTAATTAATCAACCAACCCCCAATCCTTGTTCTAGTTCTCCAAACCTTGAGGTCATATTCACTGTTTACCAAAACAGATGATAAATTCTTTTTATTTGAAAATACTAGTGTAAAATATCAAGTTTAATATTGTTAATGTTTTTAATAAATTGTGTTGAAGTTTTAGAACAAAAAAATTTAAAGAAAGACTTAGTAAGCTGTGAATTTTATAGATATTTTCTGTGAATTTTGATGATGAATTGGATAAAGTTCTCTTATTGTTGTGCTAAAACACATCAACAAGTACTGGTACAACATTTAATATATAATCTATAGTATTATAACTGGTCTACTAAATAAAACTATAAGACCTGTCTGTCACCTTAAATCACATGACAATTTTTATTTTTTCTATTCACAAGACAATTTTTATTTTTTCTATGTTCTATACCTTATCAAATTGCAGACACTAAACAAAATAATCTTCAGAAGAAAAGATTAATCAGGTAAACACAATACGGAAGAAAGTAGATATAAAAACAGACATGATTATAAAACACTTTATATTAACTCTGCAATTCTTTTTTTTTCTCTCAGAAGAGTTCAAGGAGAAATTCCCTGATGAATTCCAAAAACTTCCATTAATGGAATGCCTAATGGCTGCAAACATCACTATAGAAATAATTGTTAACATCTCATGAAAGATGTTTATATGTAAATAAGATTAACAGGAAGGAAGTACACCTGGTACCCTGTCTTTTATCTTTCTATCCTCTGTAATTAGTAAAAGGTTATATAGAGAAAACAGGAAACCAGATCAAACTCCTGGAAATTTGAGGATGCTCATCATTAATATCTATTTATATGCCAGGATATATGTATACCAGATAAGTATTAATAAGCAACATAAAAGACATTAAACTTTATAAGGTGAATGTAAATGTCATAAGTACAGCTGTACCCTGATTTATTTGCAGACAGGAATAACAGAAATTCTTCAGTTGTAGTCTTGACTTATCTGATGAGAGTTGGAAATTCCCTGGTTGAGTATAGAGAAAAAGTCTTAAACAGGACTCAAAATTGTGACCAAAAACTGGATTGGCAACTAATAAAAAAATCCATAAGACAACAACTAAGGTGACTTGAATCAAAAACTAAAAATCTGACTCAAATTGTTTCCAGTTCCTTGATCTCTGCCAATTCCAACTTCTCAGTGACTCAAATGACAAATTCAAATTGTATATTATTTAAACTTTCAAATGATTTGGAGTTATCTTTCAAAAATCATAATGGCAAGCAAACAATTAGATTTGTCATGGTTCTTGAGAGAAATAATGATAGTTGTGAAGAGGATGCAACATAAAATGAAGTTCCATTTGATGTCACAGTGACTATAAACTATTCACAACTTTCAGAAGAATCAGAAAAGTCATTTTTCAGGCTGATATATAACCAGCACCTCCGCCCCAAACCAAAAAAAAAAAAAAAAAAAAAAAAGGAGATTCTCTGTAATACTGCAAATATTTTTCAATCACTGTGTTATTGAGATATGAAAAAGAAACACATAAGCTACTAAATTAGAAAATTCACAAAGAGTCCTACTATAAGTCAAAGTATATCTGTGCCTAGGTTCATTAAATGGTAGTTTACAATTCCCAAGTTGAGTAGGGAGAATATGACATTGTTCAATGTATTTGTTAACAATATACTCCAAATGTATTTGTTAACAATATACTCTAAATGTATTTGTTTACAATATACTCCAAATGTATTTGTTAACAATATACTCTAAATGTATTTGTTAACAATATACTCCAAATGTATTTGTTAACAATATACCTCTAAATGTATTTGTTAACAATTATACTCCAAATGTATTTGTTAACAATATACTCTAAATGTATTTGTTAACAATATACTCTAAATGTATTTGTTTACAATATACTCCAAATGTATTTGTTAACAATATACTCTAAATGTATTTGTTAACAATATACTTCAAATATATTTGTTAACAATATACTCTAAATGTATTAGTTAACAATAGACTCCAAATGTATTTGTTAACAACAGACTCCAAATGTATTTGTTAACTAATTTGTTAATGATAGACTCCAAATGTATTTGTTAACAATAGACTCCAAATGTATGTTAACAATATACTCCAAATGTATTTGTTAACAATATACTCTATGTTTCCATTCTTATTAGCCAAAATCGCCATTGGCTACTAATTTCTGAGAAATTCTTTCAAAAAATAACATATTTTAGCAAATTTGTGAGAAAATACTTTAAAAAAGACTATATTTTGACAAATTTTTGAAATACGGCTACTACTAATTTTAAATTTATGGAAACATAGAATACTCTTAATGTATTTGTTAACAATATACTCTAAATGTATTTGTTAACAATATACCCCAAATGTATTTGTTAACATTATACTCCAAATGTATTTGTTAACAATATACTCCAAATGTATTTGTTAACAATATACTCCAAATGTATTTGTTAACAATATACTCCAAATATTTTTGTTAACAATATACTTCAAATGTATTTGTTAACAATATACTCAAATGTATTTGTTTACAATATACTCCAAATGTATTTGTTTACAATATACTCCAAATGTATTTGTTAACAATATACTCTAAATGTATTTGTTAACAATATACTTCAAATGTATGTGTTAACAATATACTTCAAATGTAATTTGTTAAGGCAATATACTCAAATGTATTGTTACAATATACTCCAAAGTTGTTACTTACCAAATGGTATTTATTTACAAGATTTTTGTTAAGCATATCCTCGCAAATGTATTTGCTAACCAATATACTCTAAATGTATTTGTTAACAATATACTCCAAATGTATTTGTTAACAATATACTATCTAAAATGTATTTTGTTAACAATATACTCTAAATGTATTTGTTAACAATATACTCTAAATGTATTTGTTAACAATATACTCCAAATGCATTTGTTAACAATATACTCCAAATGTATACTCATTTTGCATTTGTTATTAATCTGTTTACACTTAAGCACACTTCTCATTTTTACAAAACAAGGACAGATTTGATAGATTTGATAGATTGGTACTTCACTTAAAGCTCTCTTTTAGCTGTTTTTATACTAATTCCTGTTATCATGCAACACAAGTAAACATGAAACAAGAAGACATTGTCATTCAGATCCCCTGCTCTACTAACTTTCTATTTTCTACCAATAGTTTCAGTGATTACAACTTCTATTCAATATCATGTTAAACTAATAGAGTCTTTTGTGATCTTAACAATGACTGGAAAACTATAATGTTTTTAAATGATATTGCATATTTTAATCAAAATATCAACAATATTCATAAGTAATCATTTTTCATCAGTAACACATGGATAGAACTTGATTCTTTTTCTCCTGTTTTTTTTTTTTTTTTTTTTTTTTTTTTTTTTTCCATTTTTTTTTTTTTTTTTCATGTTGATTGTTGTTGATGTTGTATTCATTGAAAACAGAAGTGATTATAAGCTATTTAGGTTTAAATGCATATGTTAAAATATATAACATCATTTTGAAAAACAGGAAATAATCAAAGAGAAAATTTGTTCATCATCATCATCTCATCATCATCAAAGAGACAAATTGTTGGTTGAAAAATTCCATATGTAATATGCTATTAATGAAAAAAAAAAATATATGTGACAATGTAAAAATTACTATTATATATCACTAATTTTGCTCACTTAATGATATTCATTACAAGTATGTTCCACTGTATGAAAATCATCAAGAGCAAGTTTTCATCATCATCAGCATCATCAACATCATCATCATTAAGAAAATTCAACATCATCCCTAGCATAAATTCAACATCATCAGCAGCATACATCATCATCATTGTCATCAGCAGCAGTAGCATTATAATCATCATCCCTTTTTTAATATTTGTAAAATAAAAAATAAGTTCATATTTTTTTCAGAAAAATAAAATCCTACACCAAAATACCTGACCAATATAAAAAACTCCGTCAAAGATAACAGTAAATTGATAATAGCCACAAAAAAGAATTTTCTCAAAATCAGTGTTTTCTTTTTAAGATGGAAATATTTACCCCAAAAATACTGAACCACTTTAAAACCATGTACAAATGTTAAACGTCTTTTAATAATTACATGATACCTAGAGTTTCTACAGAAAATCCTATAAATTAAATAAGCAAGTTCATTTTCTCAAAATGTACATTTTCCATATAAAATATGCATTTTTACTAAGAAATACTAAAATTGCAGGTATTAAAATGTTGCAGAGAAATATGTGAACACTTTTATAGTAATAGCACTATTTCTTTTTGGTATGAATTTATTATTAACTTGCTATTCTTAAATCATAATATAAAACATGTAGCAAACTTTAACGCAAAAGGTTAACATTGTGTTCTAGATGGAGTTTCTGGTCAATAAATTATGTAAAAACATATACACATGTTTAAAAATAAATTAGAATAATAATTTCTTTAAATCAGAGTAAAAAATAATGAAGAATTTTAACTGTTTGAAAAACTTTAATGGAAAAACTTAACATTGTACTCGTGATGGATGAACAGACGAACAGAAGAACTGACGAACAGACAAATGGACCAACAGATGAATAGACAAACGGACGGAACCCATTTCTATATCCCCCGCCAACTTCGTTGGAGCAGGGGATAATTACCCCCCCCCCCCACCATACAATCTTTCTTTCTATCAGCTATCAAGTGAAGTTATGCTATACATTTATACTTAAACCTGACCCCACCCCCACCCCCACCCTACAGATCTTTCTACTTCTGTCACTTTCGTTACATAAACAAGTTTACCTGATTTACTGTAAAGACAATATTTATTCACAATGAAAAAATAATTACCATACCAAAATTAATTTATCTTTTCATTTTAAATTAACCCCAAAATATAATGTTCTTGTTCACTAAAAAAAACTTTACCTAGGGTTAATATCACAATAACTTATACAAAATTATTTTAGAATGAGCAAGAAGCTGAAATTTTTTTCAATTCTTTAAAATTAAAAATACCATATTATTAGGCAATTGTAGGACAATTAAATAACTGTAATAGTTTGTGATAAAATCTCTCTCTCTCTCTCTCTCTCTCTCTCTCTCTCTCTCTCTCTCTCTCTCTCTCTCTCTGTGGATATTAGCTACTTTAAATGTGTAATGGATTTGAACCATAACCACTTAGGTAGTGTAACAAACACAGTTGTTGTTGTTGTTGTAATGTTATTTAATGTCATATCAACAATATTTAAGCTATTCCCAATGAGAACAAGGTTATAAATCTCTATGAATAAATCTTAGAACAAGGTGATGTTTGTGTGATATTCAAGTATGTACATATTATGGTCTACTGTGTTACAGGGCATGTACACATAGGGCAACTTTTTGGTAAGGTGCTAGCTCACAGAGTTAGTATTACACAGACAAGCACACCACTCTCTAGTCCATTATCTTGGTACCAGGTGAACCAGTAGATACTGACCTCTTAATGCCAAGCCCAAGTCGAGAGAGCAGTATCTCATGTATGTCCTGGCCTGGGTTTAAACCCATGACCTCCTGCCCTTGAGGCAGATGATCTACCACTGAGCCAGCTAGACGATTAACATACAAATGTAGTATCTTTCAGTTTCTACTATGATGCAGTTGATAATTTGCAGGTTTACAATGAGTTCTTGTTTTATTTTGTCTTATCTGCTAATGTTTGAAAAGTCACAACAGAAAATCCACTTTCCTACAGAAAAATTTCACTTTCCTCATATCTTTGTGAGAAAAATATACATTGCGAGTAAATGAAAATTAAACCAAGCAGATGTCAAATCAATTTATTTAAATAAAATTGTTGTCTGTAAAAACGAACCTGTTGGTTCCGTTTTTTTTTTTTTTTTTTTTTTTTTTTTTTTTTGAGGGGGGGGGGGGGGGGGATTGGAAGGACTTGAACCTGAATTTTCGGAGACATTTTGAATTTCCCACAAAAAAAAACCACTCAAGATACATCAACATGCACTGAAGATAGGTTAACTCTATCTTTCCCTCCACTTCACAGGGTTTCAATTTGAAAAATTCATTACTGGTATTTCAACTGATGATGTTGCATCGTGAACTTTTACCAGTGAAAAATGTAAAAAGAAACTGCACTTGATAATGAATAACATGCATTTTTGAAATAAATTTTACTTTCCAATGGAGAAGAAAACCAATATTTATCACTTTCCCGTGATCAAAATTTACTTGGTATGGGAGACTGGGAAATGGGAATCCTAGAGCACTGAATGAAGTAATTGTGTTCAAAATTTAGAAAATGAAGACTGCTTCATTTCATAAAAATTCAAAACTCGCACATGGCAATCTTAACATTTCATTTGTTGATGAAAAATGGACAAACAAATAATTTCCCCTATATTTATCAATGACAAAATTTAGAAAAATCCATTATTTAACAAATTTTTATTGTTACAAATCTCTTGAGTTGTACCTGGGAGGAAGATAGCCATCTTAATCATTCCACTTGGCCCCGGTTTCACAATCATTTCTTAACTAAGAATTTTTTAAACTTAATTTTGACAATCTTTTTTTAAACTATGGATAAACAAAACATAATACAAATGTTATAAGCTTGAAATGATCTTCAAAATGACTCCTAAAGAATTAAATAATTAAAAAATTAACAAAGTTACTAAGATTTCAAGTTTGACTGATTTAAGTTAGGGAAGGGTTAAGGAGGGGAACTGTAATATTACATTTTAGTATCACAGTCCCCAGTTTCACAATTGTTCCTTAACTAAGATTTTCCTTTGCTTAAATTTATCTAATTTTTTGGTCTGGAGCTCTGTTCTCTAGTTAAACATAAAACTAAAACATTATAAGCAGATGTTATAAGCTTAAAGTGATCTTCAAAACAACACCTTAAATTCCTATGTATCCTTACAATATATAAAATTATTAAAGATTAAAAAATTTGCCAGATTTAAGTTCAGGAATCTCTTAGTTAAAAATGATTGTTAAACCAGGGCCAGGAATGTGAGTTTCTAGTATTAAAAGTGTCACATGTAATAATGGAACCTACATCATTATATTTAAAACATATAAACAAATTTTACAAAAAAAAAATTACTATTATTCAATTTTACAAATTTACTCTCATTCATACACTACATGTATAGCGGAATATTAACCCTGCTTGAACTTTACTTAAATAATTTTTTTCTTTATCTAATAATTTTGATTATATGGTAGAAGGACACTCAACAATTATGTATTCACCTATACCTATAACGTCGCCAATATTGGTTATAAACGTGCTGAAGAGATTCCCAAGATTGCTGCTGCTGCTGCTGTTGTTGTTGTTGAGATGATGAGGATGACTGTAGATTATTATAACAACTCCCCATGCTTCCATACATCTTAATACTTGATCTGATTACACAGTCAAATCTTAGACAAATAAAATATATATCCTTCTATCATTCAGTCAGTTAAGATAAATCCTAATGATCGCTGTTCAAGGTGTACACACATGACACACACATTGACTGTTGTAACATCATCACCAATAATTTGTGTCATTTACTCCACATGTTCAATTATCACCTTTTTTTGGCTTTTTACAGTTTTCTATAATCCCACACAAATCCTGCTAATGAGATCAAACAACAACCTGTTGATGTCGTCGTTGTCGTTGCTGAAGCTTACTTCTGATTTCTGTACCTTGTGACATGATGACAACACCAGTTATGTACAATCTATCATATCATATGTTATAGTTACAATTCTTTATAAACACATTATTAATAACTATTATATTTATATTTATATATATATATATATATATATATATATATATATATATATATATATATATATATATATACTCACACACACACAATATCGGTAATCATTTTTCATTTATACATAATAATGCTGGTTTAATATAACTAATCAATTTTTTTTATTTCAAAAATATCTTTCACAACTTTTGTATATATTGGTTGTTCAAATTGATAAAATAAATTACATCATGATGATGATGATGTACCACATAATGCTGATTTTTTTAATTTGTAACATGTACAACTGAAATAGGGTTTGAAAATCAAAATTATACATGACACACAGACATGTGAATATATCAATAGTATATAAGTAATAGAATTCAGAGAACTGAATAAATATAAAAAAAACAAAACAACAGAAAAAGACAATCAAAATGAACGGAAAAGTCTCATTTAGCATTTATATAATAATACATGTATTTTTATCTTAAACTAAATAATCTTTGTATTTTTTAATAGTTAAAATAAGCTAAAATGCTACAAAATTGAATCAATATTTTATAGAATTTAATCAATAGTTTTAAAGAAATTGTTACCAGCAATAACACTGATTTAAATTGGAATTTCTATTTTTTATATAAATTTCAATATATTAAACTGCTATTAGCATTAAACAACACAAGATAACATGAAGTTTGTGAAATCTGTAGAATTATGACAATAATCCTTCATCTTAACAAACAAGTTATAGGACAATCACTAAAAATAATGCAGGGAATTACCATAAAACAATTTATTCAATTTAAAATAAATATATATATAAATATATATATATATATATATATATATATATATATATATATATATATATATATATATATATATATATATATGGCATATTCTAAAGTGAAATAGACTCATTAATATTTTTATGTAAATATAAAGTAGAAGATGTTTAAAATACCACCAATGGTTTTGTGTGTGTGTGTGTGTGTGTGTGTGTGTGTGTGTGTGTGTGTGTGTGTGTGTGTGTGTGTATGTGTGTGTGTGTAAAGGAGGGCAAAAGAGAGAATGGGAATTGCAACTGACATTCTTTCATTGATAGAGATTGGGAGAGAGAGAAAGACAGAGAGAGAGATATGGGGGAACTGGCATTATATCAGTGTGAGAGAGATGCAATCTAACATTCTTCAAAATAAGTGTTTTGTATTAGTTTATAAATGGTAAATATAACCAAAACATGAGAAAATCAGATTTCTCTAGATTAGAGTGTGTACATTCATTGCTACTTGCCATGAACAACAATCCAAGTACAAGTATACATTATGAATAACAATCCAAGGTGTACATATATACATTATGAACAACAATCCAAGGTGTACCAGTATATATTATGAACAACAATCCAAGAAGGTGTATCAGTATAAATTATGAACAACAATCCAAGAAGGTGTATCGGTATAAATTATGAACAACAAAAATTTACTAAATTACTAAATTTGCCAGCTTTCAAAGTTTTTACTTTGTTTTTGGGATTGTGATTTGGACAAGGACTGGTATGTTTGTGTTTTATTAATTATATTAGAACAATGAATTAAGAACAGACAATTCTGATTGTATTTTCAAAATTAACTTCCACAAAAAATAAGATTTAAATTTACCCTGTTATTTCAGTAAAGAAAATAAGTTGTTTTTTTTTTTAAACAACACCTCAGCTATTAAATCTGATTGATTCACAATAGCAAATACTTCATAATCTATATATCAGGGGTGCAAGAAGCTTCAGGAATTTTACTTTTTAAGTTCAAACCTTTTAAGAACCATATTTAAAGCCCTTTTACATTAAATATAGTTACATGGTTACAACTGACTCAATATTTTTTTGTATTCTTGCATCAAAAATATCTCTCCAATGAAAATTTCTAGAATAAGAAGTTGCTTAAAGCATTAAATCAAAATTTAGAATCTTTTACCTCAAGGGATTAATAAAAAAATTGACATGTATTTTTACATCTTGATTGTTTTTATTTTACAAGGAAATACATTTTACTGATTTTTTAAAATCATATTAATTTAAATCTTTTTTTCAATAAAAGTTTGTTGTCATGGAGACTAAGAACATCACTTGTTGTGTAATGGTAAAAAAATTTTTAAAAAAATTATTTTAAGGTTGCAAAACTGCACGTAACATACCATTCATTAATTTCTTTTCTGAAGGCATCAAAAATGATTGATTTTTTAAAACATTGATTAGTTCTACATCCTTATTTTTCTTAAATGTAATCCTTCAGGTCATAAAGATTAAACTGATGTTACATAAACCATTTTGATTTAAATAAAACAAAAACTTTTGTGTAGTGGTTTGGGTACCGTGAGCACTCTGATCTGAGCTAAGTTTAAGTCCTGGGTGTCAATCTACCGGTAGTTACATCCTGCATTTTTTCTTCCTGTTACAACTGTACAGATAGCATGGCTTTCTGAACTTGTGGACTTAAAAATTATGAAATAACTAAGATCTTTTGTAGATTTATAGATATCTGTTTGTAGATGAGATTTACCATAAGAGAAAATATTTTCAAGAAGCAAGTAAGTGTAGCACTGGACTGTAGTGTTAGAGATCCTGGGTTTAAACCTTAGTCAAACATTGTATTTTACTTCACAATTTAAATAAGATGATCATAGCACTACAATTTGAGAGAAAAAAGTCTTCATGAACCAGAGAAGGGAGTTTCTGAGAAAGATGTTATCTTAGTTGCTTCAAAATCCAATTAATATTACAGAAGTTATCATCCAGAAAACTGACCAATAAGATAGCAGTATATGTATGATTATGTCAAAAGTTCAACTTAATCAAGGTATTTCCAGAATATACTTCCTAATCATGTTTTATCAAAATCTATCAATCTAACAGAATTCATTATTCAGAAACAATCAACCAATCAGATTGCAGTTTGAACAAAGAAAACAAATTCAAAATAGGCTTAAAATACAATGTATATGTAACACCTCATTTGCATAAACTATGAAGACTGGGTCACTGAGAAATTTGTTACAAAAACCCATTACACATATATGTTAAAAAGCAACACATCTACTTTCTGTTAATTATATTTGAACAAAATTGGTTCATTAGTAAATGTGTAATGACTATATATCTAGGGTTTTTTTTCTATTTATTTTAATGGCAACAATTTGGATTGAGGACAGTCATGCTTTATTCATTTAAAATCTACAAAAACCAAGGATCTTCATTACCAAATCCATTCACAATTGGACAAGCAGTTTCAGGAGAGGATTTTCAAAGAATCAACTTATAATAACACCTCATTTGCGTAAACCATGAATTTTGAATCAAATGAAAATTTGTCAGCATACCCATTTTATATTTCTATATGAAATGACTACAAATCTATTTTTTCTATACATCAAATTTTTAACAAAACTGGCCCATAAGTAATAGCTATTTATCTTTTTTTTTTTTTTTATTTACAGTACTTCAAATTTACAAATTGTGCCAATACAATTTTTCACCAGTCATAGTAAATCTGGTTTATAGTGGTCCAGTATTTTCTGAGGATAGAACTAAAGTTAATCTACAATCAGACACATGGACGTTGTCATGACAATAGCTTAGCTTGGTTTATAGTGGTCCAGTATTTTCTGAGGATAGAACTAAAGTTAATCTACAATCAGACACACAGACGTTGTCATGACAATAGCTTAGCTTGGTTTATAGTGGTCCAGTATTTTCTGAGGATAGAACTAAAGTTAATCTACAATCAGACACACGGACGTTGTCATGACAATAGCTTAGCTTGGTTTATAGTGGTCCAGTATTTTCTGAGGATAGAACTAAAGTTAATCTACAATCAGACACACGGACGTTGTCATGACAATAGCTTAGCTTGGTTTATAGTGGTCCAGTATTTTCTGAGGATAGAACTAAAGTTAATCTACAATCAGACACACGGACGTTGTCATGACAATAGCTTATATTGCTTTAGACATCTGAGCTTATTTGATGATGTTCTACAGTAACTCAGTAAAAATCCACTTCATCATTTGGTCCCCACAAGTTCATAAATATATAACCTAATTCTGTTTCAGCACTACCACTTTGATTTTAACTAAAATCATGGCAATTGAAATACATTAAAATTAACTACACATATACAGAATCCCATCATTAACTGTGTACATGATTTAAATTTAATTTCTACACAGCAAGGAATTAATGCCTAGAGAACAACCAACCATTATTAGCATTTTTTTTTCTTATTGCATCTCTTGGAAATGTCACCATGGTAACCATTCATCATATTTCATGGTATTGTTATAATATTATATTCAATGATGCTACATCTAACCACAAAAGATTGTAAAAACATCATTGTACAGAGAAATTTAAGACAGGTTTATATAACTCTGATAACTACACAAAACTGACAACAGAACAACTGTCTTCCATTAAAACAGTTTTCTTCTGAAATAAAAAATATCACCCTGATTTGACTTCAGAAATGATCAATATCACCATGGAAACCAAAAATATTGATTTCTGAAGAGCTTGCTAATGAGAACATCAAAATATGAACATATAGAGAAAGTGTATTTGAAGTAGGCTATGTCAATCATTTCTCTTATTTTCAATTATTTTTGGAACATGTTTTTTTAGAAAGTAATAAAAATGGTTAGATATATTTTTAGAATTGAAATATAATTTTAATGATTAGCTTAATGATTTTTTTTTACTTCAGCTAGTAAACAACATCTGCTTTAGAGATTTATAGTTGTTTCAACTTCAGTTTAAGTGTATAAATACACATGTACTCAATGACATGAAATAATTTTCCCCAAGAGATAGCAATTAGTAGTAATAAAATTTAAACATGTAGAAATACATTGTAAAGAACATAATAATTAAGGAATTCTAATAAATTCAACAGCTGATGGTAAATTACAATGTATTACATCGATTTGTACAATAACTATCAATACCTTTAATCCAATTAAAATCTACAATGTATTACATCAATTTGTACAATAACTATCAATACCTTTAATCCAATTAAAATCTACAATGTATTACATCAATTTGTACAATAACTATCAATACCTTTAATCCAATTAAAATCTACAATGTATTACATCAATTTGTACAATAACTATCAATACCTTTAATCCAATTAAAATCTACAATGTATTACATCAATTTGTACAATAACTATCAATACCTTTAATCCAATTAAAATCTACAATGTATTACATCAATTTGTACAATAACTATCAATACCTTTAATCCAATTAAAATCTACAATGTATTACATCAATTTGTACAATAACTATCAATACCTTTAATCCAATTAAAATCTACACACAACAAATTTGTTGTTACAATAAAACTTTATTATATAAAAATCTGTCATTATTGAGAGCTTATTATTGCACATTTTGCAAAATGTTTCATATTTATTTTTCAGCTACCAATATTTTGACAAACCCGATGGTACCAAATTTGACATTGAGTAAAGCCAAACTGATAAAAATATCAAACAAATTAGATATTAACCAAGACTATTGACAATTTTAATAGTTGTCAGTATCAATTTAGACACTATCTTTGACAAACTTGACATTATTGATTTAGACACTTCTTTGACTTTTAAAATTTTAAGACTACCGATTTACTTTGACTTTTGACAAACTAGACATTATATTTTTATAGTTTTTAGTATTTGTTAGGTATTACCGGTACATCTACTGCTGTGATGTTTAATGTTTTTAACCCTTAAATGGAGCAACAAAAAGAAAAAAAGATTACAAACTGCTTTAACCTTTCCTATTCAGACATTTATTTTGATAATCTAATATTGTGATTTGAAAACTATATTCAAAACATACATTCCAAAAAAATGTTACAGGTACTCCTTCGTAACAAGACAACCTATAAGGCCACAACAAGCTTGAATATATTTGCCACCTAAAACGCTGAAGCCAATCTGTCACCTGGCAAGCCTGCAGCAAGTTGTCACCCAAAAAGCTAAAACCATTTTGTATTTCAACAAACAAAGGCTACTTTTTCACTCAACAAAATTAACCAACTTGTTACCTATCTAACCTAAACCAATTTGTCAAACTACAACCTAATTTTAATATCCCCTTAAAAAATAAACCAATTTGTCACCAAAATAAATAAAACCACTTTTCAACCATCAAGATGAAGACAAGTTGACACCTACTCAGCTACAACTAATTTGTCACCATTGTAAAAAAAACAAACAAACAAACAAAAAATTTAACCATCAAACTGGAGACAATTTGTCACCTAACAAATTAAAACCAAATAGTCACATTTACATTTTGGATTAGTGGTTAATAGATTAAGTAAAATAGCAACATGTTTTTTTTTTTCATCCAAAATAAGCTAAAAAAAAAAAACAACACGATTTCTACTCCAAGCACAAACAAATATGTAACTGAAACTAAAATGATAAAACCTTTTTGTAAACTAAAAGCTAAATCCACTAGTCACCCTGCTAGCAAAACAAATTTTTAACCTGTGATGCTGAAACCAATTTGTGACTTGCCACATGGAGCTCTTAATTAATTATCCACAAGGACCTCCTAACTGATCAGTCACATGGACCCCCTTAACTGTCAGCCACATGGGCATCTTAACTTATCAGCCACATGGACCTCTTAACTTATCAGCCACATGGACTTCCTAACTGATCAGTCACATGGACCCCCTTAACTGATCAGCCACATGGGCATCTTAACTTATCAGTCGCATGGACTTCCTAACTGATCAGTCACATGGACCTCCTAACTGATCAGCCACATGGGCATCTTCACTTATCAGCCACATGGACTTCCTAACTGATCAGTCACATGGACCTCCTAACTGATCAGCCACATGGGCATCTTAACTTATCAGCCACATGGACCTCCTAACTTATCAGCCACATGGACTTCCTAACTGATCAGCCACATGGACCTCCTAACTGATCAGCCACATGGGCATCTTAACTTATCAGCCACATGGACCTCTTAACTTATCAGCCACATGGACCTCTTAACTTATCAGTCACATGAACCTCCTAACTGATCAGTCACATGGACCCCCTTAATTGTCAGCCACATGGGCATCTTAACTTATCAGTCACATGAACCTCCTAACTGATCAGTCACATGGACCCCTTAACTGATCAGCCACATGGACCTCTTAACTGATCAGCCACATGGACCTCTTAACTGATCATCCACAAGGACCTTCTAACTGATCAGCCACGTTAGTGCACTAGGATTTTTCCTTGACACTAACTTTCCATGGGAAAGTCACAACAGTCTGTTTCAATTTGAAAAAGTTATTGTTATCAACCAACGATGTTGCATGGAGCAACATTTACCAGTGGAATATGTAAAAAAAAAAAAAATGGACTTGATTATAGATAATATACATTTTTTTTAAATAAATTTCACTTTCCGGTGGAGAACAAGGCCAGTATTTATCACTTTCATGTTATAGAAATTCACTTGATACAGGAGACAGGAAATGGGAATCATAGAGCACTGCACATGGACCTCTAAACTAATCAGCCACATGGACCTCTTAACTGATCTTCCATGAGGATCACCTAACTAATCAGCCACATGGACCTCTTAACTGATCTTCCATGAGGATCACCTAACTGATCAGCCACATGCACCTCTTAACTGATCTTCCATGAGGATCACCTAACTAATCAGCCACATGGACCTCTTAACTGATCTTCCATGAGGATCACCTAACTAATCAGCCACATGGACCTCTTAACTGATCTTCCATGAGGATCACCTAACTAATCAGCCACATGGACCTCTTAACTGATCTTCCATGAGGATCACCTAACTAATCAGCCACATGGACCTCTTAACTGATCTTCCATGAGGATCACCTAACTAATCAGCCACATGGACCTCTTAACTGATCTTCCATGAGGATCACCTAACTAATCAGCCACATGGACCTCTTAACTGATCTTCCATGAGGATCACCTAACTAATCAGCCACATGGACCTCTTAACTGATCTTCCATGAGGATCACCTAACTGATCAGCCACATGGACCTCTTAACTGATCTTCCATGAGGATCACCTAACTGATCAGCCACATGGACCTCTTAACTGATCTTCCATGAGGATCACCTAACTGATCAGCCACATGCACCTCTTAACTGGTCAGCCACATGGACCCCCTGACTGTCAGCCACATAGACCTCTTAACTGATCAGCCACACAGACCTCTTAACTGATCTTCTATGAGGATCACCTAACTAATCAGCCACATGCACCTCCTAACTGATCGGTCTCATGGACCACCTAACTGTCAACCACATGGACCTCTTTACTGATCAGCCACATGGACTTCTTAACTGATTAGCCAAATGGACCTTTTAACTGATTAGCCACATGGACAAAAGGATTTAGATTGATCAAAGGCAACCCAGAAAGGTTAGTTGGTTAGATAATTTGACCATAACAATTGTAATATAATATACATGTACATTGTAATGTAATGACCATAACAAATGTAATATAATATACATTGTAATATACACAGTAAGGTTATAATATCAACTGTAATATACTAGAACTAGTGTATATTTCAGATCTGCCAACTCCCTGGGCAACTATTCAGTAAGATCAAGGGCATTTTTCAGTAAGATTTTACAGAAGTCAGTTTTTATCAAATAGGCGTATTTTAATTAGACTGTTAAGGCTACAAAATCACCTAAATCACACCAATTTATACTGATTCCTTTTTTTCGGAGGCGACTCCATAATCTGCCAGATCTGCTTTGCGTTTGCTCATTTTTGAGATGTGACAGTTACCGCGAGAATCTTTAAAATCACACAGATGCTTGATTATAACACTTCAGAATGTCTTTGAAATGCTTTACTATCAAACGCTCTTCTGACTTTGCGTAACGACAGTGATCGCTGGCTATCTTTTTAATGCTTTATTGTAATCTGCATGCCTTAAAAGCATTTCCAGTGTAGTTTTCTAAAACATGGTTTGGAAACATAAAGACAATGAAAGAGAATATCCGGAAAAGATAAAAATCAGAAGAAAACATGCCGTATCCGTACAATCGTAAGAATTAAAAATTTTGGCAATTTTCAGTAAGAACTACGGAAAAATCGTAAGGGTTGGCAGGTCTGATATTGTATGGTAAACAACCATAATAACTGGGATATTATATTTTTTCTTACTATTACTAATTATCCAAACTGATGATCACACCATTCACAGGTGACATAAATGTCTATGTGTCAAAAGTTACAATAGAATGTGAACATGTTACTAGGAAACTTGTCACATGGTATACTGGATGCAATTATATTTCTGGATTAATTAACAACCAAGGGGATCTAATTATCAGGTGTTTATTCTACATGTCATACTTGTACTTGTGAACAGATGTCAGTCTCAGCTACATGTATATAATGAATATGATACCTTTAACAAAGATTTATATAGATCAACTGAAGGAGACAAACTGATTTGGTTATTTTGTGAAGGTTTTCTTCATACATCAGAATGTAAGTAATCAACTGAAGAGATAGTTTTAAACAATGGTCTTTCTAGACAAGTAATAAATATGCATCAACTAAGGATCACCAGACTGGGATGGTTTTCTATTGGCTAATGATCTTCAGACTGGGATGGATTTCTATTGGCCAATGGTCACCAGACTGGATGATTTTCTATTGGCTAATGATCACCAGACTGGGATGGTTTTCTATTGGCCAATGGTCACCAGACTGGGATGGATTTCTATTGGCTAATGATCACCAGACTGGGATCATTTTCTATTGGCTAATAATCACCAGACTGGGATGGTTTTCTTTTGGCCAATGATCACCAGACTTGAATGGTTTTCTATTGGCTAATGATCATCAGACTGGGATGGTTTTCTATTGGCCAATGGTCACCAGACTGGGATGGTTTTCTATTGGCCAATGGTCATCAGACTGGGATGGTTTTCTATTGGCCAATGGTCACTAGACTGGGATGGTTTTCTATTGGCCAATGGTCATCAGACTGGGATGGTTTTCTATTGGCCAATGATCACCAGACTGGGATGGTTTCCTATTGGCTAATGATCACCAGACTGGGATGGTTTTCCATTGGCCAATGGTCACCAGACCCGGATGGTTTTTTATTGGCTAATGATCTTCAGATTGGCTAATGATCATCAGACTGGGATGGTTTTCTATTGGCCAATGGTCACCAGACTGGGATGGTTTTCTATTGGCCAATGGTCATCAGACTGGGATGGTTTTCTATTGGCCAATGATCACCAGACTGGGATGGTTTCCTATTGGCTAATGATCACCAGACTGGGATGGTTTTCCATTGGCCAATGGTCACCAGACCCGGATGGTTTTTTATTGGCTAATGATCTTCAGATTGGCTAATGATCATCAGACTGAGATGGTTTTCTATTGGCCAATGGTCACTAGACTGGGATGGTTTTCTATTGGCCATGTCACTACCAGACTGGGATGGTTTTCTATTGGCCATTGGTCACCAGACTGGGATGGTTTTCTTTTGGCCAATGGTCACAAGACAAGGATGGTTTTCTACTGGCCACCAGACTGGGATGGTTTTCCAATTGCCAGTGGTCACTAGACTGGGGTGGTTTTCTATCAACTGATGGTCACCAGACTTGGATGGTTTTCTATCAACTAATGGTCACTAGACTGGGATGGTATTCTATCGGCTCATGGATTCAGATTCAACTGGTTTGTTATCAACTGATGGTCACTGGACTGGAATGGTTTGCTATCAGCTCATGGACTTCAGATTTTCAGATGGTTTGTTATCAACTTAGTGACTTTATAAAAAGACACTTTTTATCAGTTGATGGACTTCAGATTCTGATGGTTTACTATCAGCTGGGGGTCTCTTAGTGTTTTAAGGTAAATAGAATGTGAAAATTGAAATGAACTGCAGTTAAGCTTGCTTTTAGAGGTCACTATTTAAAATGAAAAAGTGGCAGTTTAAAAAAATGAAGGAAAAGGTTTTTATAAAAATAAACTCTCTAGGTTTCATTTCTCTCAGTAGAAATGACCATTGTGGTTCCAATTAACCATTATAGTATAATGTGGCTGACAAATAGTGTAATACTCTAACAACATTGATACTTAGGGAATATAGCTAATTTCTACCATGAAATAGTTGAGAATCCAAAATATAATAATAAATTTTACTTTACTTTATTAATTGTGTATATAATATATTGGAAAATAAAATAAATATAAAATTGTTTTTCTTTCTAACTTCTTAAATTCTCAACAATAAAGATGAAAATGGCCAATATTTTGTACTTTGTGGATAATAAAACACTGCAGCTTTAAAAGAAACTTTTCTGTCAAGATAATCACTTGATCCATAACCATGGAAACCAATTCTAATACCTGTAATTTTAGTTTTAATATCATTTACAGTGCCATATAAAGACCATAATTTGATGGTAACGTTGTGTCTCCCTTATAACATATATTGTGAATAGACTCTGAGAGAAATAAGGTTTATATAACAGTAACAAATGATTAATAAACATCTACCCACAGAAAAGGTATATGAAGGTAAATGTCATTTTAAAAATTTCCATCAGCAAAGTTATTAGGAACAAGAGGTCCATGGGCCTTAACGCTCACCTGAAGATATGTCCAATATTGTTTGCAAAGTGTAATAGACAATATATTAAGTACAGAAACTTTAAAAGTTTTCTCAAGTTAAGAACTCCCACAAAACTTAATCAGAAATATACCACTCACATTTCATTTATAAGTACTTTATATAATATGCATGAAGTAACTGTAGTGCAATGAATAATTTCCCAATCATTAATCAATTTCAGTATACTTATGTTATAAAGTTAATAGTTTTCAAATAATTAGCAATTTAGGTCTTCTTTTGCAGCTGTGACCTTGACCTTTCAACATATGACCTTGTACCATATATCAAAATGATTGTTGTCACAATACTTACAATATTTTAATATACATGCCTATACAAAAAGTTAATAGTTTTCAACATAATTAGCAATTTATGTTTTCTTTAATAGCTGTGACCTTGACCTTTCAACATATGACCTTGAATCATATATCAAAATGATTGTCATGTCAATACCTACAATATTCTAATATACATGCCTATACAAAACATTAACAGTTTTCAAGACAATTAGCAATTTAAGTCTTCTTCTGCAGCTGTGACCTTGACCTTTCAACATATGACCTTGATCCATATATCAAAATGATTGTCATGTCAATACATGTACCTACAATATTCTAATATACATGCCTATACAATAAGTTAATAGTTTTCAAGATATAGTCACAAATATATAATTTTTAGCAATTTCCCCACTCAGTGCCTTACAATTTCCCCATTTTGAGACCCATGGCTACCATTTGTGCAAATCTGAAAATAAATGACCTAAGGATGTTATAAATGAAATAACTAAGGTATATCTCTTGTAGTTTCAGAGGAGAAGATTTTTAAAGTTTTTCACTATTTCCCCCTTATGGGGCCCCAAGGGGACATAACTCCTTCATTTGTGCAAATCTGAAAGGGCTTTACCCAGGCATGATGGTTACCAAGTTTTATTAAATTTGGCCCAGTGGTTTTGGAGGAGAGGATTAAAATGTAAAAAGTTTACGCACGACGGATGATGCACAAAGATGGATCGCAATAGCTCATCTGAGCTTTCAGCTCAGGTAAGCTAATAAATTAGAATAATAATTTCTTTAAATCAGAATGAAAAATTCTGAAGAATTTTAACTCTTTGAAAAACTTTAATGGAAAAACTGAACATTGTACTTATGACGGACGAACGGACAAATGGACAAACAGAGAAACGGACAGAACGTGAGAACCCATTTCTATATCCCCCGCCAACTTCGTTGGAGCAGGGGATAAAAAAGTTATATTAAAAAAAATTTTTAAAAAATAATGAAAATAAATAAAAAAATAAAATAAAATAAAATAAAATAATTAAAAAATAATAATAACAGCAATGGAAAAAGTAAATAAAATTCTAAAAAGTATGGCAAGAAGAATCTAGTCACAAAAACAAAATGGTGCTACAAATCAGGAGACGGATGTCACAAGTAATTACCGTTGATTCATGATCACTCAATTATTAAAGGCAAAATCTAACCAAAACATATGAAGAGATTGTAGATTACAAAATTCTGCGACTTCAAACAGGCTCTAAATATTTCACATCAATGTGTCTAGGTTTTTGGATATGTGGTTGAATACTTATGTAGTTGGCCCTCAATCATTATGCAGATTTAGACTGCTGATTGTAACACTCCAGAATTTGCACAGTCAACAAGCACAATCAAGTAAATGATACCATAATCAACATTTGCTTTTACTGTTTTGTTTAAAAAATTTGGACAGGTTAATTTAAAATTCAGACAGGTGAAATTTATTTCCACTTGTCCAAACAGGCAATCATGATAAAAAAGTTATTGTAAACCTCTGTTAAAGTTTAAATTTATCACAATTAATTTTTTTTAATGAATGAGTTAATGGATTTGATTGATTTACTTCACTACAAACTCATAAATAATGTCAATATATCTCATCTCTACTAATACAAGGCCATAAGAGTTATCTTTCTTGTTCACAATAGTAACTCTACCAAGTTCAGAATTCACTATATACCATCATGGTTAAAGACTTTAGAAATAAATATTTTTCAAATACTAATAATAAGATTTTAATATTACTATTTCGTATTTTCATGAAGTTTTAAATGATACCAAAAAAAAAAAAAAAAAATTCAAGTCCTTCATCCCATTCTGTTTAAATCTGATAAACCCTTCATTTCAATAGAACTACCTGCCACCTGCTGCAGCAATGACCAGACATGGAGTCAGATACTTAAAAATGTAATTGATTACATAACAATTCCTTTGGTGCAAATACACTAAAAATTAGAAGTAATCAATTACATTCAATTACTCTACTAAGAGTAATCATGATTACAAATGATTACTTGTATATTTTATCAGTAGGTCTGAGTGCTAACTTATTTAAACAATAGAACAATCTGATATAATAGGATCATTTACTCATTAAAACATTAAACATTTTTTTGGTCAAAATTTCAGCATTCTAAATGTTTTATCACTAAGTCTATACCTCTCACGTCTAAACAATTTCCCCTGTGATACTGAAAAGGCATTCCACAGGTGGTCACGTGGCTGGAATGGCTAAATACATTTTGGTCAGTTTAGCAAGTATTGGGAATTTTTCAGAATGTGTCTTTCAGTGATCCGTACAGTCCTTACAAGACTTAATCAATATTGTACTCAGTATTCATACTCCAGTGATCAGATATAAGTGGTAGGTTAAGAGCAATTATTGAATTACACTACTGCCTAATTACCTGGTAAGTACAATGTACTTTAACAAGTCAAGAAATTGGTAAATTTCTTCAAAGTTAAAGTAATCAGAAAATAATCATGAATACACCTTTTGTTGCAGTGTAATCAATTAAATTACAATTACATGTAATCATAATTTGCATGATTACTGTTTTACATCTGATTATGTAGAAAAAAAGTAATTGATTATAGTGTATTATGATTACTGATCATCCCATGTCTAACACTGACAGGCATCTTTTACAAAACGTACCATCTTCCTTTCAAAAACTAAATAAAATTACATTTCACTGAATTGATTTTAGGTAGCCGGTCTGAGAAAATGGGAGAAACTATAATGCTCTTACAAAACTATCTACCTTTGTCAAGTGAATTGACAAGCTTCCAAACATTAACCTTAGGATTTGCCTATGTAAGATTCAAACCTAGGCAGTAACTTAAGAGGTACTTTGATCCATAAGTGCATGTTTAATACAAATGGACCAAAAAGTCCCATTCTAACATTTTAAGCAAACACAAGTCTTATATATCTATCACTAATTACTTAGCTATATATTGAAATTAAGTCAATCCTAGCAAAAAAGGCAAGAGTAGTATAGAGAATTTGTATTTATAAGGTAACATTAACATATATTATATCTAATAATTAGTCAACTTGAACTACTCCATCAAATTTTAAGAGAAAATGGCTAATTATCAAATCTCAATTTGTATCCAAAAAATAAAATTATTTAAATATGTAAAGCCACTACTATATAAATCATAACAGAACATAATCACTGTCAAATTTCAGAGCTTGAGATAACAGGCAGATCTACATTTTTTTTTAATTTAAAGACATATCAAAACACATTAAAATACTCAATACATTTTACAATTTACGTACAAAATGTAATCATAATTTTGTAACCATTTACAACTTGCCCAACATGTTATTATGCATGTTTACATTTCTCAAATCATAAATGTTATAAACACCACATATGATGAACAAATTGAAATGATACAACTTGAACTCAGAATCATACTTTAGCATTACATAAAAGCATATGAGTACAACAAATCCATTGCAGTTTATTCAACTGCTTGCTGTATAAAACATCAATCACAAAACTTTATACTGTATTTGTTAACTTAAAAGGTACTGTATAAAGAAAAGTAGTTATACATTTAATTATTTGTATAAATTGCTCCTTCATTTTTTTATACAGACTGTATAGATTTTACTTGATACACTGAGGAAAATTTAGAAAAATTCAGCAGCCAAAACTGCCACCCAACATCAATGGTATTTATAAACTCAGGTAATCATAAATATCAATAAATCGATTTGAAAAAGCAAGATATTAAACATAGTGTCACATTGGAGAGTATGAATTACTAAATTGACAATAAAATTCCTAAAAATAATACAATTTCTTTTCAACTTAGAATTCTTATGAATAATATATATTTCTTCCTACCATAAACAGTATAGACATTATCAACTTTACTTAAAAGAAGTGCTGGTTTAGTATTTATAAGTTTCATACAATATTTTTATGCATCGACATCATGATTTCATGACATTTCATTAACTCTGGTAAATCAAACACCCTTTGTTCGCAATAGTGATGCTTTCCTTGTTATAAGCAATATGCATAAAAATCTTACAAAAGACTTCTTGTTAAAAAATTTAAGTTGTAGGAAGGGTCCAATAAATGCGTATCGTTGCGTTAAATGAAGTAATGTTAGGTCACATTTTGAACGAATTTTCATCAGATTAGTGCATCAAACTCCCTTGGTATCATAAAGCTTAGCTACAGCAAACGCGAAATATTTGGTTACCATCTGCAAATTATTAAAGTGATAGAATGTCAACAAACCTAATTAGAAAACCTCGTTTCAGACAACTATTTGAAAAGGATGTGTTTTGCTTAATTTAAATAGTTGCATAAACAATAAATATAAGTGCATATACTTAAATCATGCTAAATATTGTAAGTGTAAATGCATTTTACCGCTCGTTTGGAGGTCGTCCTGACATTTCTTTATAATTTCAGGAAGCCATTTCAGTGACATCACCGGAAATGATACAAGAAACATTAAGTTAAATCGAAAAATGAATACGGAGATAAATTCGCAAAATCCGACGAAAACCGAATCTCAGCTCAGAACATACTATCTATATAGATAATTTTCCGGCGGAAAGGTCGTTTGTTTCATTATTTCAAACAAACAGCGTTTTAAATGTCGCTGAGCCAAAGCACGGAAATAATTTAATGAATTCAAAGACCATTGAGATTTATTTTGAGTCGGGGTTCTTGATATTTCAAAGAAAACTATAAACCCTTAACCTTATGAAAATATTTTTTTTATCTGTTAAAGTATTTATACAGATCTTTTCTACATGTACATATGTTATTTTTAAGCAGTTTATTTTCAACAAGTGTATAAAGCAAAATGAAACATATCTTCAATATTATTATTGGTTTGTCGTAGCAACTAAATAAAGTGGATACATTTGATACACTCAATCGCTTCTATTTTTTATTTTATTTTATTTTTTAAATTTATTTATTTATTTATTCATTTTTATTATCATCATTATTATAATAATAATTATCATTATTATTATTATTATTATTATTATTATTATTTTATTTATTTATTTATTTATTTATTTATTTATTTATTTATTTATTTATTTATTTATTTATTTATTTATTGTATTTGCAAGAGTAGATATACTTACTTTTTAATGATTGATCCTAAATTGTACCGATTGCAATATATGGTATGATAATTGGGGACTTAAAATATATATCTTCCCTGTTTCTAAGTCCATAGCTGTGCTTTCCCTCCCATTTTTTGTACTATGATCACGAAAATCTTGTCAGCCACTACCGTCACTGGCAACAAGACTTAATTGTTAACATTGATCAGACGACAGATAACATCACAAACACAATACTCAAACCTGCAACAGACACTCATGATTCCAAATAAAACAATAATAATACGACAAAATGAACTAAACAGAACTATGAAACAGATGATAGGAAAACACAAATGACTTCACAGTATGGCTAAATCTACTAACAAGTCTCAATATTGGGCTGCTTTCAGACACTTCTAAAACAAATGTACAAACTATATACGTACGCGTCCAAAGCTACAGGTCCTGATGGTATCAGTCCCTTCTTTCTTAAAAGTGCTGCAACTTAACTCAAACGTCCTGTGTCTGATCTCTTTATAACCAGAGATTTTGATTTCTAGTTAATGCTACTATTCCACAGACCAAGAATCCCAAGAATCGCCACGAATTTATCACATTTTTGGATTCGTAGTTGATTCGTTATCATTTCGTAAAGTTCGTAAAGTTCGTATCTGATTCGTAGTCAGTTCTTACAATTCTTGAGCAATCGGGAATTCGTGGCAAAATTTTTGAGCTGTTCAAAATTTTGGCCATGAATTCCCGATTACAAAAAAACCGTAGTTCTTTGTAACAAATTGTGTATTCTCTGTTAACTGAATCTTATTCAAATCGTAGGCATTCCTTGATGTTCTTAACTCAATCGGGGATTCGTGAATTGCCATACGTTAAAATCCATTTTTAACTGATGTCCAAGGTTGAGGGCCCTTTTTTTTAGCTATCTGGAGGACAATCCTACAATTTGTCAAGAATAGTCACGAATTCATTTTTATTCGTACATAATTCAAACACGCATAGACGTCTTTGCTTTAACACTTCTTAAGAGATCGGCAAATTTTCTGGCTAATGGAAGAAAGCTAACATTTCTCCTATATTTTAAAGGGATGGTCCCTCTCTTATCGCGAATTACAGACCCATCTCACGTCTCAGTGTAGTAGACAAAGTAATGGAGAGATGTGTTAATAAATACGGCTGTTACTATCTCTTTCTAACTCCGCTATTTCACAATGCCAATCGGGTTTTGCCAAAGGCGATCCTTCTGTCAATCAATTACTAGATCTATCAAACACTCTTTGCAAAGACGACGGTAAAGGAATTAGGATGGTTTTCTGGTCGTTAGTAAGGCTTTCGATAGGGTATGGCATAAGGAACTACTTCATAAACTTTGAACAGTGTTATGGAATAAAGGGTAAATTACTTTTATGGTTTACAGATTATCTGTCTTGTCGTAAACAACGTGTGTACATTTTTGTACTTGTTCTGTATGGCAGGATGTGCTAGCTGGGGTACCTCAGGGATCTATCCTTATTTTCCTCTTTACATCAATGACATAGTTCATGATATAACTGTTGACATTAGACTTTTTGCAGACGATACAACCCTGTATCTAATAATTGATAACCTATAAACGGCTTCACAATTGCTAAATAATTCCCTCCAACTAATTTACAATTCGTCAAGAAAATGGCTTGTATCATTCAACCCACAGAAAACCGAAAGCATGATTATATCAAGAAAACATAAAAAACTACATACCCAACTCTCAAACTTAACAATGTAGATATTATTGAAACAAAAGAACATAAACACTGGGGTATCACATTTTCATCACACGGTTCTTGGAATCAACAAGGTAATTACATACTTTCAATAGCTTCTATTAGACTTAATATTCTAAGGAAGTTTAAATTTCATCTTAGCAGAAATCTTCAAAACCTGTACTTTGCTTTCATACGTTCGACACTCGAATACGCTTACATTGTTTGGAATAACCTTCCAATTAACTTGCAGGAAGAATTAGAGAAACTACACCTTGAAGCTGAAATGATTAGAACCGGCTTTACTTTGTTCCATACAAGCTCTTTATTTAGAAACAGGTTGGAAACATCTGTCTAACAACAGACTTATTCAGTTTCATAAGATGTACTATGGTCTCTTTCAACTTAACCCCCCAACGTCAGTATAGAACAACAAGACAGTCATACCAAATACTTACAATTCTCTATCACTCTCGTACATATTTTCAAGACTCTCTCTGCTGCTATCAGACATTGGAACGAACTTCCACTGTCTTTGAGACAAACTACTTCACCTTCATCCTTTAAAGCTCTTCTTAATGAAAATCAAAGAAAACCATCCTCTTATTGCAATACTGCATGGTAGAAGACTCTCAAGTCTTACACGCAATAGATGTGCATTCGGGCTCATCTCTACAACATAATTATAATTAACAATCCTTACTGTGAATGTGGTCAAACAGAGACAACTGAACATTTTCTTTTTTACTGTAACCGTTATTGAAACCTACGTGACAGACTATTACATACTCTCGATCGTTCTTCTAATGCATTATTGTTTGGTAACACTCCACTCCAGTCTCAACAAAACAGAGACATTTTTATATCTATGCATACATATATTCATCTGATAAAAAGATTTTCTGATACTTAATGTAAAGTGTGATTAATTGTAAGGCACATTTAAAAACTAATCTCTCTCTCTCTCTCTCTCTCTCTCTCTCTCTCTCTCTCTCTCTCTCTCTCTTGACAGATTAATATAAGTGTTATGACATTTGTTTCTAAATCCTTTTTGTTATATTTTGTGTTAAACTTAACTACAATAGAGAACTAAAACACAGTTGTTCTTGATGCAACTGACTATTTAATACTGACTTACATTACTATATACATAATGCTAATACTGAATGCTGATAACAGGAGTTTCCCAGATGATCATATTACTTTCTGTAAGGCACTGAACTTTATTGTTTATTTAAAAAAGAGTTTATCTAAAAACTAATTAGTGACTGTCAAGACCATTAAAACACATGATCATAATATCATAACATCCCCCTTGTTTTGAAAATAAAGTTAACTAGATGTTTAAGTTATTTGGCATGTCAGAAAATAAAGACCTACTAACACTAATAAATCTACATGTATAATACTACAAGGATATATTGATTATAAATTTAGAACATATTAAAATGTATCTGAATAAGGGATTATTATGCCCTCGCGCACATTCAGATTGTTTATTTTCATTTTATTTTTTAATATTTAAGTAACATAATCCTTTAATCTTGTAGGTGGTTTTACCTCTCTTCCTGATCTGGTTATGTAATTTCCTGAACTTGAATATTGACTATTACACAGTTCATGGTTCTCATCGTTTATTTCATTGTTTTCCTCAACATCATTTAACCTTTGGAAAGTTTCTTCAGTTTTCAATAAATGTTTCCTGTTCCTTTGGTATTGTCGACCTGTTTCTGTTGATTCCACTATATATGACCTAGGTATTGTTCCTTTTGCCTTGACAATGGCAGGTTGCCATCTGTTATCCTGTTGTATGCGGACATGTTCTCCTTCTTTTAAATCTTTTAAATCTTTTGCATTTCGATTGTAATAATGTTCTTGAATTCTTTGTCTATTTTTAATTGCATTTTGAATCTTATTGGTTGAGATCACTTTTGATTGTAGCTGCGGGTTTGTTGATGGTATTCTGGATCTTAATTTTCTGTTCATTAGTAACTGAGCTGGCGAACCCATATCATCCAGTGGTGTGTTTCTGTAGTTTAATAAGGCTATGTACGGATCACTGCCATTCATTCTTGCCTTTTCTAGCATGCGTTTGCATATTTGTACAGTCTTTTCCGCAAGTCCATTGGATTGACTGTGGTATGGACTACATGTAGTATGTTTAAATCCCCAAAAATCTGCAAATTTTTTGAATTCTAAAGAGGTATATTGTGGTCCATTATCACTACGAACTTCTTTCGGTATACCGTGACACGCAAATATGGACTTCATATGTGTTATAACTGTCGATGATTTGGTGTTTTCTAACTTAACTACTTCAAAATATTTGGAGTAGTAATCACATATAACGAGATAATTTATATTGTTCCACATAAATAAATCAGTTCCTACTACTTCCCATGGCAAATTTGGAATATTCGTTACATTCAGTGTTTCCTTTTGATTGGAATTTCTTAGTTCAAGACATATCGCACATTTGTTAATTAAATCTGCTATTTGTTTGTTGATTCCTGGCCAGTATAAGTTATCTCTTGCAAGTTTTCTGCATTTTTCAATACCCAAATGACCTTCATGCAGACGTTTTAGCATTTCTGGTCTTAATATTTTTGGTATCACAAGTCGGTTTCCTTTCAGAATTATTCCATCGTATTCTGAAAGTTCATCTCTACAATCCCAGAAATCGGTTATATCATTTGGTAGTTGAGATTTATTTTCAGGCCATCCTGACTTTATTACGGAAATTAATGAGGTCATAGAAGTATCCTTTTCTGTAGCACTCCTTACTTCTTCAAGTTTTGCATCTGATATAGGTAGACTGTTTATCACCATATGTATGTATACATCTATTTCTTCCTGTAATTCTGTGTCCACACTGTGTGTTATATATGCCCTTGACAACATGTCAGCTATCAATAACTCCTTTCCAGGTTTGTATTGTAGTGCGAAATCAAATCTTTGTAATCTTAACAACATCCTTTGCAATCTCGGAGGTGCATTGATAAAGCTTTCTTCATGATCATCTCAAGAGGTTTGTGATCACTTTCGACAATAACATGCTTTCCATATGTGTATTGAGAAAATCTCTCTAAAGCAAATAGAACAGCTAGAAGTTCTTTTTCTATCTGTGCATACCTGGTTTCTGGATCTGTAAGTGCTCTGGAAGCATAAGCAATTGGTTTTCCTTCTTGTAATAGCACTGCACCTAAACCTGATTGTGAAGCATCACAGCTTACAGTCACTTGTTTTTTCACATCATAATACTCAAGTACAGGTTCTCTTGTCAAAATGTTTTTAATCTCAATAAATGAGTCTTCCTTGCGCTTTATCCCATGTAAAATCCACATTTTTTTCTAGTAATTTCCTTATAGGTTCTGTTATTGTTGACATATTTGGTATAAATTTTGATAAGTAATTAACGGTTCCTAACAGTCTTTCTACACCTTTTTTATCTTGAGGTGTTTGCATTTTATTATTGCTTTGACCTTTTCCTGATCCGGTTTTTAAACCATTAGATGTTAAAATGTGACCTAAGTAACAAACTTCTGTTACTCCAAATTCACATTTGTCTTTGTTGAGTGTAAGGCCTACCTTTTGACATTTATCTAGTGCTGTTTTCAATCTGGTATCATGCTCTTCTTTTGTTGTCCCCCATATTAAAATGTCATCGATGTCTGTCTCAATCCCTTCAGTACCCTCAAATATTTGTGAAATTCTCTTCTGAAACACTTCTTGTGCACTGTGTATACCAAATGGTAATCTGATGAAACAATATCTACCAATGGTGAATTGAAGGTAGTGAGTAATTGTGATTCCTCAGTTAATTTAATTTGCCAGTACCCATGATTTGCATCTAATTTTGAAAAATATTTAGCTCCATGCATTCTTGTTGTTATATTTTCCAATGTAGGAAGTTGATAGTGTTCCCTTTTATGGCTGTGTTCAGATGTCTCGGGTCCAGACAAATTCTTAACTTTCCTGTTTTTGGTTTTTCCACAACAACAATTGAGTTGACCCATTCCGTTGGTTGGTCCACTTTTTTTATAATGCCATCCCTTTCCATTTCTGATAGTGTTTCTTTGAGTCGTTCTCTCAGAGCAACGGGTATTTGTCTTGGGGGTTCACCACAGGTTTAATAGATTCGTCAACACGAATTTGATAAGGGGTTTCTAGGCATCCTAATCCTGTAAAAACTTTGTTATAATCTTTGAAAAAATGACGATATTCTGGATTTGTTGTTGCCAACACAACTTTGATAATACCTAGATTTTGAGATGACTTAAATCCAAGTATAGCTGGTTGGTCTGTGTCAGCAATGA